>JASCZW010000701.1:0-275413 GCA_034211315.2 Aedes japonicus | reverse complement strand
TAGTTGCTTGTCTGCAGGTTTGAAGACGTTTCTGAGGGCAATCCGTTTGGTGACGAGATTGTTCTAGCGACATCGTGAAGACGATCAATCATTTTTCGGCCCTATACGTTAGAGGAGAAAGGGCGAGTCTAAACCACAGTGAACGGTTAGTGGCCTTATTAGTGCCGTGCACGTGAAATTGAACAACGTCGTTCAATTTTACACCGATCAGTCGGTTATTAGTTAATTCGATTGTTTCTTCTGAACCCAGAGGCCAGCAGGCCGTTTAGTAAAACCTTCGTATTGGCATTCCGGGCGTACCGCCTGAACAATGCCCCAACATCTTCAGCTGAGCTCGGAGAAGCGACGCCAAATTATCCCCTCAACCACGCTGAGCAGAACAATCAGGACGGTGCTAACCCCTAGTAGAGAGGTGTGCTATTTTTCCTTGGCAGCCCTAAGTTTGCACCTTTAAACTGAAGAAATGACCCATTAAAAATTGAAATTCATTCCATAAAAAAACGTATTCATGACCCATTAAACTCTGGTCAATATCCATAATAAAATAGATATGATCCATAAAATGTATCAATGTGATCCATAATTTATATAAAATTTAGCAATAAAATGTCAAAAATGTACCGTTATATATCTAGGGTATGAGCCATAGAATTGTACGGATTACCCATAAACATATAGCAAATGTTCCGTAAAAGGTTCAATATCATTCCTTAAAGTTGTAAATTGATCCTTAGAATGTAACGTTTGTGAACTTAAATATATACACATGATCAATAAATTATTGATCCAATCGTAAATGATCCATGACAGTTTTGAAAAATTTACCACAAGCTTCTAAATATGGCCCATGGGAAATAAGCTTTGGGCATTAAAAATAATATGTAGGATCCATAAATTATGCCAGAATTATTACAATGTTGGGTTTATATTTTTTTTTTAATTTTGGCTACGGGGAAATCGATCCTTGACTGCGCTACTAGTCAGATCTATTAACATGTCCGTTTCTTTAGCTATGTGGTTCAAATATTGCTATTAAAGAAGGATTGCTTTTTAGAAGATTTTAAATTTACTTTCACGATTTCACGTTCTTTTACGACCGCAACTGCGACACATGTTTCCCAATAAATTTTTTAAAGAGAACTCCTGCATGTAAAGAACTAGGGAGATTTTCCAATATTAATTTCATCACTTTGCAATTCATCCTACTTGAAATTTAACAATGGACAGGTGACAGGATTAGTAAGTAATGTGTGTTGTTGTTATTAAAAGTAAGCAAACATTATTAGAAAATAAAACCGATCCTTCAACTGCCCAATTGTTTGATTCATCGTAGGATGAATAAAGGAACAATGAGATTAATATGGGGAAAGTTATTCTATATGTCAAATTTAAGGCTTGATCAAACTGTTATTTAAGATTTTTTTAATAAAATTATGCCGGGCAAACGCTTGCCGTCCAACTCGCTATCGCTCGTCGGACCTAACTATAAAAAACATCCTCCGTTTGCATTATACCGGGCAAATGCTTGAATAAGTCGTTAAATTGAAGACGATATCGGAAACATCGACCGCTTTCTACTTCCTTAGTTCTTCAATCCTCAACTGCTCAGCAGGCAACATTGGTATTTCTAGCACTTCGAGTACAGCATAACAAATCGTGGCTACTATGTCACATTGTACAATATAGTGTGTCTAATTGAGGAGCTGTTTGATTTTTTTTTTCTGAAAACCAATGTTTGGAAAAATTGTAGTTGAGAAAATTTTCTATAAGAATAATTTGCTACGGATCATTTATATGAGTTTATAGATTATTATTCATTGTTATATGGATCATAGACAATTTATTTATGGAACATTTTCAATAATTTATGAATCATGTGCACGTATTTTAGTGCACAAATGTTACATTCTGTGGATCAATTTTACAACTTTAAGGAATGATATTGAACCTTTTATGGAACATTCGCTATATGTTTATGGGTAATCCGTACAATTTTACAGATCATACCCTAGATATATAACGGTACATTGTTGACATTTTATTGCTAAATTTTGTATAAATTATGGATCACATTGATAAGTTTTATGAATCATAACCATTTTATTATGGATATTGACCAGAGTTTTATGGGTCATGAATGCGTTTTTTGTGGAACGATTTTAAGTTTTTAATGTATCGTTTATTAGTTTTTATATGCAAAAGTATGTTTGCCTTTTTCCTTTCCTTCCATTTTATTTCCACCTGATAATTGAAGTAAAACAAAACTTCATGTAGCTTTCTCTTCACATTCCTATCCACCATCTCCTTTTTTTTTATCCATTCGGACAATTAAGGGAAGTGAGTCAGAAAAGCATTCAATTTCAACCGGATAGACCCTGATAGCCACCTGGCACAATAGAGTAAACTATGACACAACTTTAGAATACTTACAACATGTCAGCATTTACATTACCATGCTGTATAAAAATGATAAAATATAAAGATTAATGTAATGCTCGACGCAGAACAAATTGGCAAATTAAAGACAAAGCTAAAGTGCTGCCATAATCGGAAACCAGCTGTAGCTCGTACAACCCCATGGAGAAAGAGCACGATTTGCTAGTTCTGTTTTCGATTACCACTCTAGCCTTCTAGTTTTCGATTACCACTCAATTTAAGCAATAGTTTTTAATTGTGCTACATGCATGTTAGAAAAAGGGATGTTTTTATTTTTCCCATAGAACACATCATCGAGTGTTTTCAGACTCGTATTTCCTAAAAGCTTCACGACAATAAAGTACTCAGTGCTCGCTCTTGGTGGAAGAACTGTTATAAGGAAGGTTTTCTTTTTTTGCATCTCGCTTTATAATAACCATACGCTTTTAGCAGAACAAATATTTCCACTAAATACAATCATGAAAACACTTTCTCGTTCTCGTGCACCAGAAGAAATCTCTTTTCCACAGGTTTCGTAGTGAAAAGCTCTGTACTCACTATATACCGAGCTATGTGGTTTGCAATAGACGAACAGCTGCTAATCCAACTCACCACGGGAGCAGAGCAACATGGTGTTGGGCGGCCACTCTCCACCACCAACATTGCCATTGGTCAAATTTACGACTTAATCGCATTTTCTCCAACTAGAGATTTAATTTTTTGTAACCAGCAGCACCCCGAGAAGTAAGATAATTCAGGTATCAATCCACATAGTTTATTTTGGAATTCCACTCTATGTTAACATCGTTTCAGCTAGTATTTCAGCTTGACTACCTTCTTTTAGAAACCGTTACACTCCCTTTCAAGTTTCTGCTATTTTCAGTGTAGTGCTAAAGATGGAGGTCGCAGGAATTCATGTATTCAAAAATCATCATTTCGAATATGTGTGCCCTTAATCTACGAGAGTATAATAATTTTATTTGCCAGACTTGTATGCAGCAATGCAGCAAGAAGCCAATTTTAGCTGGGCGTGTGAAATCTTTGTAGTTTCTTAGATTTCCACTTTTGAAAAATCAAAGTGGTGTTGCTAGTCAGTCATGATGGCAGCTATATTTGTATTCCAAACACTTTTAAAAATTTAGGCAACTTAAAAAACAGCTAAAGCTAATAAGAAAACGGAATACTGCCAACATAACGAGAACAGACTAATTCTGTGAAATTAAACACAGATGATAATGAATGAACCAGAATAGAGAAAATGTTTTACTAATGCTTTGAAAATTGAAAACTAACTTAATGATTATTCCTATAAATACCTTTTGCACACTAAAAGTGCACTGTTTTCCCAACACAGACGTCAGCATTAAATATCAGTGCATTTCATTTATTTATGCGTATGTACGAGGAGTACAATGAGTTCGGATCCACTTTGAAAACATGCTCAAAGAAAAGAATACCCCACAATTTATTCTGGTTAAATTTGATTTAATCTATTTTATTTTATGTTTACCGAGAACGATTAAAGCATATCTTTTAGAGTTAAACAAACCACACCTCAACCACTCCCCATCGAATATCTAGCCCGGCTTCAACCGTTTTTCATCCGCGTCAGTGGGGGCACGCTCGCTCTTCATGGGGATTTTGTCTCAGATGTTTAGGATGACCTTCTTGAAGTGATCCAAGTTGCTGATTTTGTAATCATTCAGTTTTGTAGGACCAAATAAAATAGTCCAAGGATTGCAGTCTGGGAAGCTCTCCAAACCATCACTGGAGCTGCACTTTGGAACCGAAGAATATTGTTTTGAGATGCAAGAATGCTTGCCCTACTTATCACAGATCAGCTGCCAGTGTAGACCATGATCCCCTCTCTCTCTCTTAGTTTTGATGGTTTATTGAATCCTTCCGAACGTGGCCAACCGGATCTCATACGGTCTGCAGAGCTCTCCTAGTTTTTTTTGGTGGTCGTGAGTATGAGCATGAGCATAATTGACTACCCATGGATGTTACTTATTCCGTTATTGCCAGATCAGCTGTATTTAGACAAAGCACCAACTTATGATTTTTGGGACTAACATACATCCTCAATGTGTAAAAACTGTTAACTCTTTATGAAGCAATACCGGCGCAAGCCATGCCTGAATACTTGCCAAGTAGGGAATGGGAAGGCTGTTAAACAGAGTTGATCAAGCACTGCCAATCACTGCTTCTCTTTTAGTGTACTCATGCATGATGATGTTGCTGCTGGGATGGGTGGGAATAATTTAACTATCCCAAAGTGCAGGCAAAATAAACCCTGTTAAAAATTCTTAATAGACAAAGCTTAAATAATTTTAACAAAATTAGATATTAATTATATTTTTGATTTTATTGTTCTTCGTCTCGAATTTAAAAAAATAACTCAACAGACTCGACTTAATCTAGGTTTCTAATTCTATTCCTGAACACACATTTAGACATATTAAAATCAAAAACTGCACTCACATTGTTAAACGATCTAACACAGTTATCGAAAGGGTTGTTTTGCCCATACGTAGTTCTATGGCGACTGACTACAAGTAAACTACGGTCACGAAGCTGGCGAGAAGGTGCATAAAAATTGATGTTTTGCAACAGCGCCGGGCAATGTACACCACCTTCGACGATGTCAAAAACAAATAACCTTTGTAGGTTAGTACGTCTGTGCATTAAAGTTTCTAAATCGATCAGTCTACAACGACTCGGATACTCAGGTAGATTTGCTGGGTCATTCCACGGAAGTTGACGAAGAGCATACCGTACAAAATTGCGTTCAACCATTTCCATCCGGATGATCTGAACTGAGTGATAAGGCGACCACACGCTAACAGCAATGATAGCATATAAGGTTGAAATGTTAATTACTTCGCAGGAGCACCTAGGATAATATATAAACGTAAAACAATGTAAAAAATTTGAAAAAAAAAATGGTTATTACTTCATACTCATGCATCATTTTCAAAACTAACAGTATCTTCTCAAGAGTCACCATGGCCTAGTGAGATTAACTACGGATATAGCACCAGCTCTTCCTTAAAATAGAGCATCGTATCCCATGTCAGAAACATAAAATAATCGCCGGGCAACTCCACGTGGCTGCGTTTCTTTTCATTTACATTGCGAGTCGATATTAAGCCTATCACGTCTGGGTGTGCCATCGTGCCTTCTAGAAATTTGGTTGTTCGTTTTGGACGAAAACATACACACTCAAACCGGATTTACCCAAAGTTGAGTAAAGGTAACCAAAAATCATAAAAATTAGAACTACTGTAATTGGAAAACTGAGTCTAAACACTCGTCAATACTCATCATGGTGTCCAAAATCCAGGGCTGGTATGTACTGGTTACGCATTCTGGGAATTTTTTGGCCGTCAGTACGATTTGCTCGAACAGTCGCTGCTGAAAGTGGTTGTTTAGCTTTCGCTGATCGAACAAATCGAATTTTGAGAATGGAATTTTTTTTGCTAATTATTAGAAACTAGAACAAAAATTATAATACTTTTCAATTTGCTGCACGTTTCCGTAACCTCTGCCGGTGCAATCTGCTCCATTAGCTGAGTGATCCTTTTTTCAATTTGCATTTATTAAATTTTACCCCTCACTTAAGAAAACTGGCGACTGATGCTGCCAGGTATTTACTATAGTCTAACAGCTTAATTAAGGATTGAACCATATTTATGACGTCTCAAACGCCTAAGATCGAGAGCACTACGAACCTACTGTCAGTCTCGTTGCCCTTTCGCCAAGCATCATTTAGCACGTGCAAGTACTAATTATCGCACGTATAACCGTTTCCTTTATAAGCGCTACTGTATACGCACTCAGGAAAATCTTCGCCGACAGCCACGACAATTTTGGAAGTTTGTTAACACTAAACGGAAGGAGAATGGATTGCCCGTTGAGATGTTTCTGGGTAACGAAGTCGCCACATCCGCATCGGAAAAGTGCAATTTATTTGCAACTCACTTCAGACGTGCTTTTTCTGATTCTCCTTCGTCTCATACATCAAATTGCAGACGCTTGTAGAGACACACCTAGGGACGTGTGCTTCCTAAATAGTTTTGAGATCACGACCCATCAAGTAAACGCTGCAATAAATAAATTGAAAGACTCTGCATCCAGTCCTGATGGCATACCGTCATGTATCCTTAAAAAATGCAGCGAAGAGTTAATCTCCCCTCTCGTGAAACTGTTCAACATTTCATTACGGCAGCATGTATTTCCTGGAAGTTGGAAGACGTCAGTCATGTTCCCTGTGTTTAAAAAAGGAGATCGACGGAACATCCAGAATTTCAGAGGCATAACTTCGTTATGTGCTTGTTCAAAGGTTTTTGAGATCATAATGAACGAGGTACTTTTCAACTCGTGTAAGAATTACATCTCTACGGATCAGCATGGTTTCTTTCCCAAGAGATCAACCTCGACAAATCTCATACAGTTTGCCTCGTTTTGCATACGCCACATTGATGCTGGCGCACAGATCGACACTGCTTACACTGATTTCAAATCTGCTTTTGATCGAGTTGACCATGGGATACTACTTGAACGCCTACGAAGAATTGGTATCTCTGCGGACCTGGTCAGCTGGTTTGAATCATACCTTAAAAAACGTAGGCTCACCGTTAAAATAGGATCTGAATCTTCGGAAGCATTCTCAAATTCATCCGGCGTACCACAAGGAAGCAATCTTGGCCCTTTGTTATTCTCACACTTCATTAACGAGCTTTCTACCGTACTACCATCTGGTTGCCGTGTGTTTTACGCTGATGACGTCAAAATCTTCATGGTCATCAAAACCATCCAGGACTGCCATGCACTGCAACTGTTGTTAGATCGCTTCGCTGGTTGGTGCACCCGAAACATGCTGACGTTAAGCATCCACAAATGCAACATCATTTCATTTCATCGCAAGCTTAATCCGATCACACACAATTATGCAATGAACGGCCAGCCTCTCGAACGTGTTCATCAAGTTCGTGATCTTGGTGTCACTCTGGATTCGGCACTAACGTATCGATTGCATTACGACGATATTATCAGCAAAGCGAATCGACAGCTGGGTTTCATTTTTAAAATATCTAGTGAATTTAAAGACCCTCTCTGCCTTCGGTCTTTGTACTGTGCTCTGGTGCGGTCGATTTTGGAATCCAACTCTGTTGTTTGGTGCCCATATCAGGCAACATGGACAGCTAGGATCGAAGCAATTCAACGAAGATTCGTGAGATATGCCCTGCGTCGCCTACCGTGGCGTGACCCGTTGAACCTTCCACGATACGAAGACAGATGCAGATTGCTGGGACTACAGACATTGGACCATAGGCGAAATATTGCGCAAGCTGTTTTCGTTGCCAATACACTAACAGGTGGAATTGACTCACCGGAGCTATTAAGTCAGCTCAACCTCTACGCTCCTGAACGAATGCTTCGCCAGCGGGACTTCTTACTGCTTGAACCCCGTAATTCATTATATGGACTTCATGACCCTATCCGCTTCATGTCAGCTAGGTTCAACGTTGTGTATTTTTTATTCGACTTTAACTGTACTTTGGCAACATTCAAGCGCAGACTAACAGAATGGCATACTACGAGAAGGATATTTGATGAGGATAATTGATTGACGACGAGGACTGCTCCGAACTATGGATGTTTCTTATTTTATACTTTGACTATACTCTACGTTTGTAATCCTGTTTATTTTAATTATGTTTACGAATGTGCAACTAAGCAATGTTTTGTATTGTATTGTATTGTTTTTTATTGTATTGTTTTGCAAAAGATACGGGGTTTTTACGCCAAATTAAAACGGCTTTTCCCCGTCATAAACAAATTCATTAAGACCACCTTAGGTCAGATGGAATATATATAATAAATAAATAAATATATGAAGAACCGAGTAAGTTATACCCATTTTCATAAATCGCCTTACCCATGGTTTGACATTTCAGACTATTTTAGGAAAATAGGTACAAGTTACTCAATTTTGAGTAAATGCGAATGAGCGTGTAACTAACAGCTGTCAAAGAGATCCCTTCAAACGCAAATCTGTATGGTAAGTCTAAACTTTTAAGTTATCTGTGGGAAAACAAAACATTGTTTACGCGACGATTGACACCATAGTGTGCGTGCGTTAAACGTCATTAAGCCTGAATCCTAGAGGGTTCCATTTAAACTCGAGCACTCGACACTGAAGAAGTCTGTAAGTAGCAGACGAAATAGGCCTATCTGTCAAAAGATAAGCTCATAGTGGAATTAAATGGAATTTGCTCGCGATTACTAGCGAAAATTTAAAAAAGTGTTTCAAGGTTTAATTTTTTATATTTTAAAAAAGTGATCAAATGAAGTGTTAAATTTTAAATTCTCCTAGTTTCCCAATCAGTTTAATGTGCTTAAAAATATCTGCCACCTTTCCCCGTCCGGTTACCGTTCAAAATTCCTGTCCAGGAAGCTGTTTAAAGTCTGCCTTTACGTTTGTTTCATCATCCTGTACTACAAAATCAAACTTCGTCAGCATCGTCGTGTTCAACCTTCGCGAGCGTGTTTTGTTTATCGTCGCGCAAAAAATGCAAAATTGCAATTTTGCAGTTTTTGCAATCATATCTTGAGAAATCCGCATGATTCTGAAAAGGCAAATTTGCCCATCATGTTCCACAAAGCTTTTTATGGTATAAACAAAGCCATGCAAGTGTGTGCAAGTGGTTATCGCTGTGTGCCTAGTGCCTCGACAATCGCAGCAACCGTTGGGTTTTTGTTCAACCGTCAACAACTTCTCAATATGGGTGAGACAATGGCACAGAACGCCGCTACACCATATTCCACTGTTGCTATTCCGCTGTCAAGTTTTCTATTTTTATCTGCACTCGTCATCACACTCCTATCGCCCTCTCATCAAGTCACCATGCGGTTTATGAAATAAACGAAGCCATGTAAGTGTGTGCGACCGAAATTTGCTTCAATGTTGTAACGTTGAGTGCCTCAAAAACCGAAGAAACTGTAGGACTTTTATTCCCTTCACCTCAACTTGTTGTGGTGACTGGATGGTTACAATGAAGAGCCGTCATGCTGACGGTCGCGGTTCGACTCTCGGTAGCGGATGATAATCTTTTTTTTTTTGTGCGCCATTGAATTTACTACTACTAATCAACTGTACAACATCACGCACACATTGAATTTTTCTAATCGAATTGATGTGTTGCTTTTTTGCCCACGACCAATGTTGCTTTTTTTCTCCAAGTTGCGATCCATTACGAGAAATGAAACCAAATCATGCGAAATTGCATTACAATCTTGCTTTTTTATTTTGGGTGTACTGAGTATTGTATTCGTTTGTTGCAATAAAATGTTCTCACTATTCTCATTCAATGTTCATAGTTGTAATCAACTATCGACGTCCCGGAACAATCTTTTCATAGAATGGCTAAGCTCTTCGAACATCCGGGAGACTACAAGGATTCTACTTATATCTTGTTGTTTCTTTTCAGGCAACAAATAATTTATTTCTACCAAATTTTGAAGACAATATCTAATATCTCTCATTTTTTTTAAGTAGTGGTGCTTTGGTTGGGCATGGAGATAAATTGGTGTACCAAAGGCTTGACGTATGCCTGTAGAGTTGGGTACAGGCAACTCGTGAGGCATTAAGTGCTCTCAAAGACGTGCAGCAAGACAGGTAATTGTTACCCATTGTATCTATATGTCCTTTTTTAATGGGTTTGTGTCGACCATCAGTTGAATCGGTTGAATCGGTTTTGTCGATTGATTGTTCCGTAATATTTTGTTATCATTTTGTCTATTGTTTGTGAGTGAGCATGAGAAGTCGTGGTTCGCCGATTAAGATGGGTCGGTAGAGAGGTACATATTTAATTGTGATCCAAATTATTCGTTCGCCATTCTCGTCGGGCCACCCTCTCTTAGAACAAATAAACCACTGTCCCATTTTGTAAGTGACCATCCATGACCACCATCCGTTGTAAGTGACTCCAGCGACATCCGTACTGTTGGTGTAGATCTGTCAAAGTTAGCTCGCATGCATTGAGATGAATTGCCTTGTTTTCCTAAAGAAAAACTGTTGGTTTAAACCGGTCAAAATCGGCTTTTCAGCATTACTTAAAATCACTTTGTTTTCCCAATGAAAAACCACAATCACACTTTGTGAGTGGTCCTAATAGCATCTTTACTGTTGGTTCAAATCGGTTTAAATTGGAAATCGCTCCTAATTTGCAAATATTTAACTTGACAGCTTATCGTTAACCAAAACGAACCCCGCTGCTACCCAATCCTGTTATCCAAAATCCAATTGATTTCTCGTGGAAGTGTAGTGGATTCCGCGGCTTCCAATAAAACGAGTATCACGTCAACATATTCCTACCCTTTCCTTACTTGACCTGCATTCGGACGGGGCCGGCGCCGGTATTGCCTTAGTTTGGGATCACCAGTTTTTACACATTGAAGATGTATGTTAGTCCCAAGCATCATCTGTTGGAATTTACCTTCGTCCCAACTCGCATCCAGCGTTGTATTCCTCGCACTCTATAGTGATTCAGCAGCTAAGTGAACGTATTTCGGATTCCGACATAATCGTTGTTGTGGATGAATATAATCTTCCCCAGCTTATCTGGATAAACGACGAGGATGTCAATGGACTTCTACCATCCAATGCTTCATCCGAACAAGAAATCGAGCTTGTGGAATCGATGGTCGCTTCCGGTCTTCACCAAGTCAACGAGATTCCAAACTCTATGGGCCGCATACTGGCCCTAGCATTCGTCAACGATCCAAATGTCGTTGAACTAATCGAGCCGCCGTCAGGTCTTCTCAGGATTGACAGTCAGCACATGCCATTCGTTCGTTCGTATAGGCGTAAATGATACTTTTATGCCGCTAGCCGAGAGCCCGAATCAGATTGACAACTTCGATTTTCGACGATGCAACTTTGTGGATCGCAATGCTGCTGTTTCTGTCGTTGATTGGGATATGATGTTACGTGACAAGGACACAGACGAGGCGGTATGTATCTTTTATGACACTCTGTACAGAATCTTGGACGAACACGTGCCACGTAAGCGATGTAGACGACAGCCTTTCAAGCATCCTTGGTGGACTCCTGAGCTGCAGCACCTTCGTAACGTTGTTCGTAAGTCCCGCAAGCGTTGTTTTCGAGCACGAACAGATGAAAGTCGTAACAATCTTCATTCTGTTGAATCCAATTACAACGAATGCCAAATTGCGTCTTTTCGTAATAACATCACCCGCATGGAGACGACTGCGAAGCAAGATCCTTCCTCTTTCTGGACATTTATTCGTTACCGCAAACGCTCCAATCGATTTCCAGCTGAGATGAATTTCAAAGATTCGGCTGCTGATTCTCATGATGGATTAGCCAATCTATTTACCGATTTCTTTGAAAACAAACACAGTACTAATTCGCCAGCATTTTCACCTGACAGCCTCAGAAACTGCCCTTTATTCGACTTGAATCTGCCGCTCTTCGAAATAACACAGCATGATGTCACGTCTGCCTTGAATAAGCTAGACGTTTTCAAAGGACCTGGGACCGACCACCTTCCGCCGTTGTTCTTTAAAGAATGTGCTGAGTCTCTGCTAAGGCCGTTGACAATCATTTTTAACAGCTCGCTTCGCCACTGTACCTTCACGAAACTGTGGAAGACAGCTTCGATCTGCCCGATATTCAAAGCAGGATCTAGTCATGCAGTTGAGAATTATCGTGGCGTTTGCATTTTGTGCTGCCTGTACGCTGCTTCTCAACCATTTTTATCTGAGTTTCAACACGGATTTGTTAAGAAGCGTTCAACAACAACGAATCTCATGACGTTCACCAATTTTGTAGCAACAGAAATTGAGAACAAGCGTCAAACACATGCCATTTACTTCGACTTTTCGAAAGGGTTCGACAAAGTGCCTCGCGATCTTGCTGTTTCAAAGCTTAGATACTGGGGATTTCCAGATTAAATTACAGAGTGGTTGCGCTCTTATCTGTATGACCGTAATTCGTTTGTCAACATCAACGGATCGCACTCTCGCGTCTTTTCCATCACATCAGGTGTGCCACAAGGCTGCGTTCTGGGCCCACTCATCTTTAAATTGTTCATAAAGGATCTATGCTTTCGGCTGAAATCATGAAAATTGCTCTACGCTGACGATCTAAAAATTTATCGCATTGTATCCTCTCACCTCGACTGCTGCGCGCTTCAGGCCGATATAGATGAACTACCACGATGGTGCCTTGAGAATGGGATGGAATTGAACATCAACAAGTGTAAGTCCATTGCATTCTCTCGTCGGCAGTCTCGAATTGAATTCGAATATTCGGTTGGACCAGTATACTTGCAACGCGTTGAATCCATCCGTGACCTTGGAGTAAACATCGACAGTAAACTACGGTTCAATGAACATGTCTACATAACTACCGCAAAGCGTTTGCAGCCCTAGGATTCGTACGACGCTGTACCACGAGCTTCAACGATATTTACGCACTCAAGTCGCTATACTGCTCATTAGTTCGAAGCATCCTGGAATATGCTATTTGTGTGTTGATGCCGTCTCATGCAACGCAAATCAAACGGATGGAGCGTGTGCAGCGCAGCTTTGAACGTTTCGCTCTTCGTCAGCTGCCTTGGTCGAACCCAGCGGACCTGCCCGATTACACATGCCGCTGTAAACTCATCGCTCTGGAATAGCATGATTCCAGGCGGATTAACTTGCAAAGGCTCTTCGTGTTTGACCTGATAAAAGGAAATCTCGACTGTCCCTCGTTGTTATTCAATGTATCGTTTTATGCACCTTCTCGACAATTGCGTGAGCGTGAATTATTGTTTATCAGACGCCATAGAACCACATATGGATTTAACAATCCATTGGACAGATGCTTCCGTTCGTTCAATAGTGATGGTGTTGTATTTGATTGTAATGTGTCTAAGGCTGTTTTTAAGAGTAGGAGTAAGGTTTTAGAATAAGTTACAGTATGTGGAATTGTTTTTTTTAAACATTCGATGCGGTGAAATAAATAAAAAAAATTCTCTGTGTAATAACAGCTTATCTGGCAACAACGGAGTAGCAACCTCGGGCGGTCAATCATGATCATGCTCATGTGATTTGAGGTCACCACTTTCTTGTAAGTCGATAGTCCACCTCTTTTTTTTGGCTCTATCCACAGTTGAAGCGCCACTCCCAGCTTCTTTGCGACATCTCGAACGGAGAGGTTGGGGTTCCGCTCGAAACAGCGGGCAACTCTTTTTGTCATCGCTGTGGCCTCCGGCTTTCGATTTTCCCCCCGATTCAACTTTCCTGGCTGTCGACAAACGTTCACCGAACACTTTTAATACGTTGGTAACAGTTGATTTAGCCACATTCAACAATTTCGCCAATTTGGCTTGAGAGTAGTTTGGATTTTCGCCATGCTCGTGCAAAATCATGATACGTTGCTTCTCTTTCTTCGACGACATGTTGAATACTAAAGTGCTAATCTCAAAATCAAAATAAAGCACACATCTTCAAAATCAGGGGCGTGCAGAAATCTTCAATGCGTCAAGTTTAACTCGACCAAATTTGACCGAAACACCCTTTAGATCTGTCAATCGCTCATGCAACTACCAGAGAGATACTTCGTTTTAATTTGTGACAAAATATTCGTAGCTCTTTGTGTTGTTTTCCTACAATGCACGACTTTACCTTCTGTGTCAACAAATGCATCGTGCTTTTGACAGTCGTTCGTATGCCATTAATTACGGTGTTATTTCCATTAAAAACAACAAATCAGTTTCTTTGCAAAAAAATACGAGTAAATTCGTTAGTTACGTTAGTTCGATTTCGTAATATAAACTTAAATTAATTTTCAGTGAGATAGCTATGTAGAACTATGTAGAATGATATAAACACAGGTGGCTGACATCTTTGTTATAGATAATAAGAAGTTAATCGGATTGAAATTTTGTTGAAGGAATCTGGTGAACCCAGATCAACTTAATAGAATTCTGCGTTTTTCGGCTATGTTATCTGAGACTCAAGACTTGTTAAAAAAAACTCCAGCGGTTTATTTAATTGTGTGTAAAGTAAAGTAGCGAACTAGTTTGAAATCTTGATGCTATGGACGCTTTATAGCTTCGCTAGACGTTATTATTTAGCTAATTACAATATTGATGTCAACAGCGATAAAACATTACACCCACCAGAAGTGGTCCAAAATATTAAAACCATCATCCGGAAGTACGAAACAAAATGAACCCATACCTCTTTTTATTCTCAATGAAAGCAATCGGTGTGGCGAATGTTTTTATCCAAGTGGCGGACAGTGCTTGCGATTTGCACTACAACTACGTGCTGAGTTTTCGCTCTATTCCACATACAGAATCCTCTCCGTACATGCGGAGGATGGTGTGCGAAGTCACCTATGGAAAACTAACTTCGACACCCATCGCACTTCTTCGGGGGATTCTTGTAAGTGGATCTCTTGTGCAAGAACTGAAGTGCTTTCTCTGCCCAACTACAGAGTTAAAGAGCAAACAACCAGCGCACCAACAGCATGCTTTAGTGAAAATGGATGAACATATCCCTCCGCCTTCGCCTCCAGGTTGCCTCAGAATGCTGTCGTTTTATTAAACCAACTAAACTATTCGTTCCGGAATATCCTCATTCTCGATTGCAGCCCATATAAGCAGCCCTGCTACGGCTTAGTTATTATTATTATATGTTTATTTTCTCCTCTCATACACCGAGCAATTTCCATTGTTTTAAAACGACTGCTTGTTTCATTCGCCCGATGCTGGTGTGGTCTGCCGACTAGGAGAGAAATCTGTAAATCAGATATGCTGATTTATTTGATAGTATTGTTTGCGTACGTGCCAGTGTCCGTGCAAACAATTCTCGACTCTCGGTCCGGAATCCAGCGCTCCGGTTTGACGCGGATGCCGTCGCTCTGCCGGCTCACTCTGGGAAACTGGCCATGTGAATGAGTTGTTGGTGGTTTTCGCAATGTTCCTGGAAGAATAAGCTGCGGATAGCTCTTAAATGAAATGGGATTTCATTTCTTAATGATGTTGAGATAGGTTAGAATGATTCTACTATTCTACTGCAGAATGATTAGTTTTGTATTTGACAGCTGAATTAAAACACTTAATTTCCAGCTCGAGTTGAAGGTATTCAAAAAATTTCAATTTTAATGTACAGCACTACTGCGACAAAAGCTGAACACCGTAAAGAAACATCAAATACGCCAAAGATTCCGATATTAAACAATGAAAAATAATTTTACTTGGCAACAGTTAGTTGTATATAGCTTCAAAACAATGTTATGTGATTGATGTTAAAGGAAATCACCACCAGTGCAGGAATTGCGATTGCCTACAGTTCCTCCTAATGGCAAAATCCAACTGTACATACATAGCTGTAATCCTCACTAGTCCGTTTTATAAAGTCCGTTGTAAGGACCCAAAAGCAGTAGCACTTACACGAAACCCACGGAAAGGATATAGAATCTTCTTCCAACGAAACGCTCTTATTACAGGAAATGAACAGTATACTGAAAATTAATTTAAGTTTGAATTATAAAATCGAAAGTTGTTTTCTGCAACGAAACTGATTTGTTGTTTTGATGGAGATACCTTCGTAATTAATAGCTCACTCGCAAAAAAGATCGAAGCACTTGTTGACATAGGAAGAACATTCATGCCTTGTACGGAAACTTTACAAAGAGCAACGAATATTTTGTTACAAATTAAAAAGATACGTCTCTCTGATGGCTGTATGAAGAACTAAAAACTCTACTTTATCTACTCGGAATGTAATTGAAAAATAAAACGCAACCACGTGGATGTAGAGAATAAGGTTGGCTGAATGAAAAATAAAATAAAAATAAAGAATTATAACAATAATCATGCTTGAAGAAAATTAATCTTCTGCTTCAAAATTACATTGAAAGTATTTGTTTTGCTCCGCGAAGAAGAGAAATAAAAAAAACGAAAAGGTGAGATATGTCAGTGACATATCTGCAAAGTCGACGTAGGACTGCTTGTTGATGTGGAGGAATTGCAATAGAATTAATAAATATCTACTTTATTTTGTTCAGTCTAAAGACTCATCAAACCATCTGTTATTAGTTTTAGTTTTCCACGAAAATTAATATAGTCAACTCTTTATAACTTTTGAAGTGGCCCTAAAAAGGGCCGTTTGGTATTCAGTTATTCACTGTTCCTGGAGTGATCCGAGTAAATTGTCGAGTACCGGTAATTGTCGAGTACCAGATGATGATTTGGTAGACAGTCGAATGGGTGGTCGTTGTTGTTGGTTCCGTTCCATGGAAGAAAAGCATATAATATTAGTCTTTAGGTGTTTTAGGGCGTTAATACTGTGTATGAAAATCTTGAATTCAACTCTTTAGAACTCCTCAAGTGGCCCTGAAAAGGGCCGTTTGGTATTTTGTCGTTTGTTGTTTACGGTCCGAGTAGCACAGACAATGGTCCAGTGCTAGGTGATGGCTGGTTGTCGAATGGGTCGATGTTGTCATTCCAGTTCATGTTCCACAATATCGGCTACCTGTTGATTTAATGGTTCGGGTGCTTCGAATGCGAGTACAGACAACATAGGTCTATGATACGAAAAATATGAACAATAACGTCTGCACTCTACGCCGATATTTTTAACAAACGTTAAATCTATACAAGATCCACCAAGTGTGGTTGCTTCATTCCGAAGGTTTGCTAAAGTAAATTATAAATGTTTTTGCATAAAATCTAGAAAATCTATGTTTTCATGTTTGGAAACGTCAATGTTAAAGTCTCCGGTCAACACAACTGGCGTATCTTGCGCAGCATATCCTGAACAACTATGCGAATCAAGAACAATTTTAAATTTTGGTAGTTGTTCCTGGTGAAATGTACACCACTACCAGCAGAACTTCAGTGTCCATTACTGATATATTAGCTGCACAAATGTCCCTGACGTTATCGACAACGCAGAACATCTCGTCATGATGTTCACTGAGCTGTTGATCTTGTGGGTAGCAGCCATAGTGGTAGCCTTGTCCTGCTGATATATTGCTACACCACCTGCTCTCAAGTTGCAGCGTTTGAACTGAACGATGTAGTGGTAGCCTTCAATATCGACTAAGGAGTCATTGTCTAGCCAAGTTCTCGAGTAGCAAGATGGCTTGAGTTTTCTCCGGCCTCTTGGAGTAACGTCATGTTGATGTAACGCCATGTAGTGAAAATGTCGATTAAATCAAGATAAAATACTAATTTAACAAACTCTTTTATTGGGAAAATTGTTTTGGTCGCCCAGAAAGAACAGGTTGTATTAATTATCGGGGGGAACATAGGGATCAAATTGGCTTCTCGGTCTTCTCAAGTAGCAGGATAGCCTGAATGATTGGCAGGTAATCACCCTGTGAAGTTTTCAGAACAGAGAAAATCAGGATTTACATATAGATAGACGCGGCTCGGCCATTTTATCCGCTCTGGGTTACGCCGCTGTTGAGACGGTGCGTTGCAATGCTATTTTCACTACTCGATTAGCTCATAAGATACAATAAACAAACTCTTTAATTTGACAAATTATTTTGTTCGCCCTGAAAGGGCGGTTTCATCAATTATCGGGGGAACGCGATCAGAAATTTGTATGGCATTCGGAATATATGACAGGAATCCACTGTATGTACTGTCATCGTCATCTGCTTTTTAAGTCACGACCACTTGGTTTAGGATGATGTGGGTCGAGACGTCATTCAGCTCGCGTCTCGCCTCATGTCCAATCATTATTTTGAACGCTCATTTATACCGGGTTGGGCTGAGCGACAGCAATCTTCGTGAGTGTGGACAAGGCTATCAGGACGGTGATCACGTTATTTGGTCTTGTGCTGGAATATCGTGAGTCAGACTGGGTTTGGTGATTCCTTTCAAGCTCGAGGTAGACAACCCAATGTGCCAATTCGAGATATCTTGTCTGTACGTGTTTAGAGTACATGAAACTCATTTATGTGTTTTTGACTAACATTAGCTTTAGATTGTAGTTAGTTTAACCTGTATGTTGAGTTTAAGTTTTTTTTCTGTGTATGTGTTTATTTTTCTTTTTTCAAAAATGTTCAAGTCAAAAGAAAACCATGAGTTATAAGTGTTTCAATAAATTAGAATTTAAATTTAATGTGTTATGTGAACTATACTTGGTAAATTTCCACCCTTCCATCCGTAATTTGTAATTCCTATTAACCCCGAGTAATCGGTTTTATCCCCTAACTTTAGTTTTAAGATGAATGATGTATAAAAACATGAAAATTTGGCTCTGTAAAGTTGATTCGATGAGCCTGTACAAATAAATGATTAATTAAAAGAAAAAGTCACGACAGGCTGGGCACTGCTGGCTGCTGCTGCCACGACCAGGTGGATATACTTCTACCAATGCTGGGCATTGCTGGGTACCGAGCGATGCTGCTGGGCGCTGCCCAGCACCGGGAGATCCGCGCAGTCTCAACGCTGCCGGAACGAATGAGGCATTCGTCTCGAAATGTGCTTTTATCATGGCATCGGGTACCATTGCATGAACAAAAGGGTATCAACTAAAGCAATGCGAATCAAATTCATTAAAAGGAGGGAATCAGATGTTTCGCCAAACACTAGCGTGAAACAGAATCTACCTCTCGAGAACAAAGAATAAGAAGAAGAAGACGATGGGAGACGTCTCTTGCTTAGATTTGAAAACTGTGCTAGGAAATTTGGTTAATTTACTCTGCGAATCGAAAATTATAAGACATCACCTTACATTTACGTTATTTTTAATAAGTTAATGTTAAAAATCAATTAACTTGATTACTAAAACTGATACGTAGAATTATTTCCAATCGATTGGTGCAAACGATATGAAAATCGGTTATGCAATGACTTAGTTATTATCGCTCAAAATATCCAAAAAGACCCGTAACGCGGTCGATTTCAGAAATTTTAGAACGGCGCCCCAGTATAGAAATGAAAGACGTAGTCCTACGTCAAAAAATAAGAAGAAAACTTATGCTTTATTTACTTGAATATGACTGGCTCCGTAGCTAGCCAATGAGAAGCAACAGTAATCTCAAGTTGAGCTATAAAAAGCACGATACCTCAGTCATCAGGTCATCAGGACTACAATCCAACACCAGTCCCGCTGACGATGAGACGAGATTACCACCGAGTCAACTGGGTGGACTTCAGTCGTCGGGTAGACTCTCTCCTTCCTGATGACCCGGACGTATCGTCAGTCAATGCCATTGACAACCAACTCGGGCTATTAGAGGAAGAAGTCCACGCCACAGAGGATGCCTGCATCCGATTGGTACCAGTGAGGAAACAATTCACAAAGATCGATCGCTACACTCGACAAATGATCCAACAACGGAACACAGTTCGTCGACAGTTTCAACGTGCCGGATGCCTTATCAAGAAGGAAGAACTCTCTATTCTCTGCCATCATATCAGAGGTCGAATGTTGGCCATTAGGAACCATCAGTTTTCCAACAGCATCGTCCAAATGAACGACCATTCGAGACCATTCTGGAAGGTGGCAAAGGTTCTAAAACGGAAACCGAAAGGAGTCCTCACAACCTCGGTGCCAACTTGGTGAGTCCCCATGAAGCTGCTGTTCAGCAATCAATTTGCCAGCTCGTGGAGCAAGTCGATAATGAACGTTTCGTCGGCCAAGTGACGGAAAACGAAGTTTGGGCAGCAGTGACGTGCGGGAAAAACATGAAGGCACCCGGATACGATGCCATCTTCAACCTGGTTCTGAAGAAACTCTCCGGCAAGACGTTCAGCTTCCTGGCGAATATCTTCACCCGGTGCTTCCAGCTGGACCATTTTCCAACGAGGTGGAAGATAGGGAAAGTTATCCCTATCCTTAAACCTGGCAAGGACCCTACTACCCCTACAAGCTACCGGCCTATAACGTTGCTGTCGGCTGTCAGCAAACTGTTCGAGCGGCTCATCCTTCAGCGGCTGATGCTACACGTTGACGAGAACCACGTCATAATACCGGACCAATTCGGTTTCAGACGGGGTCACTTTATCGTCCACCAGCTGGTCCGAGTGCAAAATATCATCCACCACAACAACGCACTTTCCACCAACACGGCCATGGTCCTCCTAGACGTGGAAAAAGCCTTCGACATCGTGTGGCACGACGGTTTGATCCACAAGCTTGTACAGGCAAACTTCCCAAGCTTCCTGACGAAGATGATAAGGAGCTACCTAACCGACCGAACATTCCGGATATTTTTTGCAGGAGCATCGTCCGAGTTGAAAACGATCCCAGCCGGTGTACCCCAAGTTAGCCTTCTAGGCCCCATTTTGTACCATCTGTACACTTCGGACGTCCCTCAATTTCCAGCTGGCTGCCGTCGAATGCCAATGAACTACCGGTCCCGGTTGCAACAAAGCGTAACCGCGTACGTGACGTACCTCAGCAGCTGGAAGATTAAAGTCAACGAAGGAAACACCCAAGCAATCCTGTTCCGGCATCGACCATCGCCAAAACTTCTGCCTCCACCCGATGGCTTCATCCGGGTAAACGGATGCCCCGTCGATTGGATGAGCCAAGTTAAATATCTTGGTTGCACCATCGACAACAAGAGGAACTACCGTGCTCACACCGACTACTTACGGAACAAGTGTATCGGCCTGCTCAAAGCGCTTTATCCGCTGATAAATCGACGGTCCCGGCTTTTAGAGCGCAACAAACTTGCCGTCTTCAAGGCAATCATCGCCCCGGTGGCGAACTACGCCATGCCTGTGTGGGACTTGCGCAGAAACCTCATCAAGAACCCGTCGTCAGAACCGTTGCTCCGATTAATCCTCGACGCCGCCCCCAGAACAAAGACCACTGAGTTACGTCGTGTCGCTGATTTTAAGACGGTGAAAGAGCGCATCGAAGTATCTATAGATACGTTTATAGAAAACTGACTTGGTCCGTGCTACAACCTACCCCGCAGTGGGATGTGAGGCGAAAATTGACGTCCATGGTTCGAGTACCACTAGATACATGCCCTTTCGCTCAATTTTCCTAAAATAAAAACATCTGTTCTATCTCCAACCTGCCGCACACTGACGGAACTTTCAACACTTTCTCTTCACATCTTTCACTCTAGCCAAAAACATTAATGTTCACTCTTGAAAACATCTGAAAAAACATCACCAGCAAGCAGACGCCAAAGCAAGCAACCGTGAGCTTTCATCAGACCCGAGTCGCATCTTGCAGCACGCCAACCACCAGCCCGACCTTCCGTGTGCTCGCTGCTAGTAGGCGCCGATCCAAATCAACTGTGAGTTTTTTTAGAGTTGCCCTCGCATTGGTAGTCAGATTCGACCCGCGTCCCGCAGCACATTGTTCATCAATCAGCCCGACCAACCGTGCGTTCGCTTCAAGCAGGCGCCGATCAGACCCATCTACAAGCTTTCAACATGGAGCAGCACCATTTTGTTCGGGCACCACGTGATCCGGTCATACAGAATAACGAGAATCACGACAGTGGAGTTGTCCAGCGTTTTTTAACGTTTCTGACATGGGATTCGAACATGTATTTTTGAAGAGAGCTAATACTGCATCCGTGATTGATCTCACTAGGCCATGGTGACTCGTGAAAAGATTCTTGATTCATGATTTCCATTTAGGAAGGCATAATTGTCATCCATGATTTGGGCCAGATAAACACGAATACCTCATCCAGCCTTCACTTTGTCTGGCACCCTGTAATTATTCCCCCCTCACCCATTGTTATTAGGTGGATGTTTGATATGTATTTACTCAACTTTTATCAGTAATCATCAGACGTTGCGAATCAAAACAAACCCAAAAAAGGAGAGAGTTCCTCTCCCATGTGCACATCAAAACAGAGTGTGTACAAACTACCGCTAGAAACTATCACAAACTATCAATTATACATGAGCGCGATCCAACGCGTAACTATTGCCTGTTGAGGTGGCGGATTCGTCCGTGTCTTGACCTACCCCGCAGTGGGATGTTAGGCAAATGTAACGTCCTTGGTCCAAGTACTACATTACCCATTCCCTGTCGTTCAATTTTCAATACTTCTATTCTATTTCCAACCAACCGTACACTGACGGAACTTTCAACACTTTTTCTTCATAACTTTCATTCTAGCAAACATTACTGTACACTATTGGTGCCTAATGGTGATGAGCGAACATCTCCTTCTACATCAGAAGCGTTACTCCACGCTTTTTTCCGTGCGTAAAAACATAACAATTAGAGTATGTAAATACAGTTAGCTAACATTGAAAGCTTTTTGTTTTGACCTGTCCCTTTATATTTACGGGAAGAGTCATTGTTTACGTTCGTCAGTAAGGTCCACAACTATAAATTCGGCCCATGTTTTCAAGTTGATTCAATTAATGTCTACGTCATTTATTGGCAAAGTCCCGTCTTAACTACCAGCTGAGAGCGAATGTCGAAAACTGAAATTATTTCGGTTCTTCTCGTGTGCTAACTAGTTGCGTTGAAAAGCATAGCCCAGAGAGTCGAGCATAGCAAAATGTATATGAGAGGACGGGCCTTAGTTGAAACTTGATCAAATAAAACGAAGAAATTTGTTCGAACCATTTACTGTCTGTATTTGAAAACCCTTAAAAGGAAAACCATATTTTCAGTCTGTTTATATGCAGATATGTATGGGCGTAAAAACAGATCATATATAAGTAAATAATTGAACTTCTAAAACTAGTAGCACTTAATTCAAATTTAAATGCAAAAAAATTGAAAGCTTTTCTATTCAAATGGGGCATGAACGAACAGTCAAACGAGAGCTATTAGCGTTCAAAAGCTTTTGCCATTAGTGTAACGCTCTAATTGTTTTAAAATTTTGAAATGACATCCGGTATAGAAAAGAAAAACTCAGTTCTACGTTAAAAGATATGTTTTAAAGTTTTTTATCCCTCAACATATACTAAATGATACTTACTAAAAGTTTTAATGGAACTGAACGTTTAAATAGAACTTTAAATAGATATTTTCTCAGCTTTTGAATGGAGGAAAACCGATCTTACTAAGTAGCACAACTTTGTAGTTACATACTATTTAAGACTTACATGTACCAAAACAATACAAGTTCAATAACTCCGTAAGCTTTAAGATTTTACAATATGCGTAGAACTTTTTTTTTTCTTCATCAGATATTATCTCCAATTGCCCTGAAAATATTTGCACTAAGGAACAGAACATCCTGTATGTAGGTTTTACGTCAAAAATGTGTGATAGAGTAGGGTAACGGTATGTAATGTGAGCCTATCTTCTTCATTCGGCCTGTGTACCAAATATGTCATTAATTTAGCGATAATCAACAAAATCATGTTGCTAAAATCTATATCCACATTAATCCAGACACATTCAAATCATTGTAACTTTTGAAATATTGCACGTAAGAATGAAACATTTCACTGTGGTATAACTGAGAGTCTATGATGAAAAAGACTATGATTGATGTTTACGTTTCATGTTTAGTATTCAAGATGGCGCCGAAAGAAAAACAAGTACGCGAGCGAATTTTGAACGAGCGTACGGCAAATCCTGACTTGTCAATACGGGACCTTGCAAAACATTGGATTTGCCTAAATCCACTGTTCACGATGTGCTCAAATCATTTTCGAAACGTTTGACGGTGGAGAGGAATCCGAGAAGTGACAAAAACATTGGACGCGCTGATCCTGTTATAGACCGAAAGGTGAAAAGGATTTTAATGAAAAACCCAAATCTCTCCATTCGAACGGTGGCTCGTAAAATAGGGATGTCGCCTGTTTTTGTCCAAAAATCAAAACAACGTGTGGGACTTAGGTCGTCTTAAGTAAAAACAGTTCCAAATCGCAACGACAAACAGAACTTGGCAGCAAAATCACGGGCTCGACGTTTGTACTGCGAATATTTGAAGTTTTCATGCGTTGTTATGGACGATGAAACTTATGTCCTGGAGGAGCTGGCTTTTTATTCTGCTATGGCCAGAAATGCTACAGCTGAGCATTTCAGAACGAAGAATACATCGAAATTTCCCAAGAAAATACCTTGTATGGCAAGCAATTTACACGTGTGGCAAAAAGAGTAAATCTTTCGTTACTACAGGCAGAATCAACAAGGAGATCTATCAGAAAGAGTGTCTGCAGAAGCGATTGCTACCCTTCATCAAAAGCCACAAAGAAAAACCTTTGTTCTGGCCTGATTCAGCATCATGCCTGTTGCGAATTCGATTACCTTTCGGAGCTCTTTGTAGTAAATCCACCAATGTTCCGGGTGAAATCAACTCAAAGCTGTAAATTTGCTCATTAACCTGCATTGTTTATAATAGAATTTTACTTACATTTGGTCTCGTACTTAATAATTTTAGGGTAATATAAAAATTCACAAAATGATAAACTAGCTTTAAGTCTGTAATAGGTTAATTAATTAGCATAATTAGTGATAATATAGAAATTTAATTGTACTTTAATCGTCTGGATTCACGCTGATGTAAACAATAGAAAGTGCCTATCATTCTTCTCCTTATCGTTGACATTTCATGTTCGGCCGTCACCTTGCTCGCACACATTCGCACTCAAACGTCTGAAGTTTCGGGGGGTGCGTCGATGGACACGTTCATTGTAACAATGCCACTAAAACTGCTAAAACTGTGATGGAGTGGTACCAAGCAAATCAAGTGAACATTGTACCAAAAACCTCAAACCCGCCAAATTGCCCAGAGCTACGACCAATCGAGAGATATTGGGCACTGATGAAGCGGAAGCTTTCTGGAAAGAAGCAAGGAATCAAAGACATCAAACACTTCCAGCAAATTTGGACAAAGACGGCTTCTACGATTTCTGAAAGGTCTATACAAACCCTAATGGACGGAGTTAAGCGCAAAGTTCGAAAATTTTATGCAAATACCGAATAACTATGTTTTGTCTTCACGAATTGTTAAAACACATCCCATGAATCTTAAATAAAAACTACGACGGAAATATAATGCGGAATTTATGTTTTATTCATGTTTTGAGGTGTCCGGATTAGTGCGGATATAGACCTTATTATGATAACCGATGTAATCCGAAGTAATTGAAACAATAGTTCACTAAGGTTTTTTTTTGCATGGTTTTTTTTCCACGGTTTGTTTTCGGCGATAACTCCAGAACGGAATAACTTATCGACCTAATTAGAATCACATTTTACGTTTTGGGCAAAAGGTAATCATACGGCAGTTTGTCAAAAAATCACAATTTTTGGTGTAAATACTCAAAATTTTACAAACTGTATTTTGACTATTGCATGGAAAGGTAACGCTTACAAAATCTGAGCAATATAAAATGTTCAAGCATGTGAATTTATCAACTCTATTTAGTCTTTTTTTACACTGTTTCATACAAGAAGTGGAACGTATCCCCCACGCAAAAAAAACCTTTGTGTAATCAACTGGCTATTCACTTCCAGGTAGTTTTCAATTTCTTGAACTTTTGGTGCATAACAACCCAATGTTGGGGACATATTTTTTTGTATGTTCCCAACTATGGCCTGTTGTATCAATAACTTAGAAAAAAGGTTGTTACTGGTAAAAATTCAAGTGGAAATGCATGAGTTTGTGGTTGTTTATATTCAAGTGGCTCATCTAAACACAAATCGAAGAGACGAAATCATTGTATAGTGAATTCTAATGTTTTCATTATTGAATAACTGATAAATCATATGAACATATCTTAAGTGTATCGAAGCACTTTTGTTTTAGTTTGTTTTGTAAAATTTTGTGTTGGGTAAAGCGAAAACAGCTGGTAATGCATTAATTCATAAAATAAGAATAAAAAACCTCACTAAGACTGCATTTAGTAATAAATCCATCAAATGGGACGAAGTTGCATCCATGAATAGACTCAATTTGCCTATGAACCGACATTCAATCAATATCCATCGAAAGTCTCTGGCATTTAAAAAAATAGTTGTGTAACTTTTCGTGATACATACTACCAAATGTTTTATCGAACTTATCTTAGCAAGTGTATAACTAGTTTAATGTTGCTTACAAAAACATTATGAGTTATAACAAAAAATGTAATCGATCGTTGCATAATAGGCTGAGTCAAAGAAACATACCCTGCGTCTATTTTAAATCACCCAATCATTCCACGCTCCCAAATGATGCAAACAATATAAGTTGGAAAGTTGTTATCGTGTTTCATTTTTCACCTTTGTTATCGTTTGAATTGGTTGTTGTTTTCAAATTCTCGTCGTACTGCTGTCCCATGGAAGCTGAAGATTGTGCAAAAAAACAAAAACATCCGGACGCGGTATGTAACCCCATCAAAATATTTTGATTCATTGGAATCCACTGCATGCTGGTTAAAAGCCAAAATTTACGGCACTGGAATCACACAGTGGGCATAGAACGGAAGGTAATGGCTCTTTTATTGTATTCTTGAATAATCCGCTTAGGCCCATGTACGGACATGTTATATAATATTGCTTTTTGACTTAGGGCTAAAAATCACGAGCAAACTCATAGGGGGAACTAGGTTTGAAATACACCTCTGTAGCCAAACGGCTTACCGTGATAAAGCGTGTTTGGAGCCATTCCGTTAAACTTTTTTGTGGGTTAACCGATAGTATTTATAATTTTTACTCTTTTGTTAGTGTTGCTTTCAAACAAATGATAAAAGTAATAGTTTGTATCAATATATTTCAATGTGATATATATATAGCAACGTATCTAAAGAGTTTTCATGGGTTTGAATGATAAATTTTGATTAAATCTGCCCAACAAAATCTAAAGGGTGACATAAGTGCAAGGTTGAAGAAGTACTCCTTGTTGATGTGACGAAATTGGTGTCATCGAATTTCAACATTTCTACTATATTTAGTTCAGACTAAAGTACCACAAAACCCTATACTATTAGTGTGTGTGTGTGGCTTTACTTTTGATTCTCCATGAAAACTATGGAAGTAAACTCTTTATACAGCGATTCCACGGGGAAAGAATAGAGTTGAAAAAAAAAGTTGTCCGATTTTGCTCAAAATCGCATGGTAGGCTGTTCATCGAAAATAATAAGACCCGTATTTTTTTATTTTTTTATTAGGGTGACCATGTTCGATATAGGGTTACCAGAAAAATCGACAGTTTTCGATTTTTTTTATTTTTGAAAAATCATAACTTCTGAACCGCTGAATCGATTTTAAATATTTTTTTATAAATAGAAAGATTAATACTTTTTGTTTTTATTAAAAATATTTTTTCAAATATTTAATGTACTCAAATATGCTAAAATGGTCAATATATTTGTTTTTTATGATTTTTGAAATGTTGGACCACAACGACTATTTATTTTTATATTTTTTTATTAAAATTCAAACACTTTTACATAACATATCAAAAAATCTTAAATGTTCATCGAGCCGATTTTGAGTTAAATTTTTTTTAAATTTAAAGTTTTTTGCCTATACACACATGGAATGAGCATCATTTTCTATCACTTCAAAATAACTGCGGGAATCAATTCATTGAAGTTATCAAACTGATTCCTAATAAATTCATGATAACCATGTTTACAAATCTAGTTTTATTTGTGAAGTTTTGTACCCATCAAAAGTAGGGGAGGGTGGTCCAATTCTGACCCCATTAAATGTAAGAACTATAAATCAGCCTGAAATTGTTTAAAAGCAGAGACCAACATTGCTAGGATTTACTCAGCCATGGTTTACGCTATAACTGGAGCCACAATGGTCCGTTAGCGTCCAAATACATGATAAGTGCTCATAAGGATTGCAGGGGCACTCATGCCGAATTTGAGTTGTAGCGTAAACCACGACTGAGTAAACTTAACTCATATTTTGAATTAATCCACATTGAGTGAACAGAACTGAAACCTTACTAAGGAAACGTTTAATACAATGAAGCATGACTGCTCAAATTGCCATGTTTAGATTCATAGTTACAGGAAACCTACACCTAAACTATATGGTTATGCAGTGGAAAGGAGAACAAAGCTGGATTAAAGCTATTCCTACTTTTGTAATACCTGCTATTGCAGACTTTATCGCTTTATCAAGAAAAAAAAACGAGCCAGCAACTCCAAGTGCAGTTAATCTAGAATGTAAAACTGAAGAACTCACCGTTTCTGAACCGTGTTTAATATTCAAAGAGCAATATCCTACTTTTCAAATTGGATTTTCAATGTTTTTCAGTAGCCGCCCAAAAAATTGTATTCTGACTGGTTCAAGTGCAACGCATACTGTCTGCGTATGCATTTATCATCAGAATGTTAAATTAATGTTTAAAACCCTTAAGGTTAAGAAACTTATTCCTAACCATTTTAAAACGTATCATGAAATCCTACAGAGAAATGTTGGTTGAAAACCTGTGATCATTGCCCGGGTACGCAAACACTGGAGAATGACCTGATGAATTTTCTTCAAAATATCGATTCCTTAGAATTTAAACAATGGGAGCAAACAGATCGTTGTCATCTAAATTCAATGCGAATGGATGCAGACGAGTTTGTGGAAACATTTCTAGAAAAATTAAGCGAATTATCTCCGCATAATATTATTGCAGAGCAACAAGTTAACTACTTAAAACAACTTAAAACTAATTTGGAAGCAACTGACTGCATTATAATTGCTGACTTTTTTGAAAATTACTCTTTTGTTATTCTGGACGCTATACAAGGTTTTCATTGGGCAAACGCTCAATGCACAATCCATCCTTTTGCCATATATTATAAGGATGAAGCACAAAATTTAAAGTTTACAAGCTTCATGGCAATCGCAGAATTTACTAAACATAACCATGTTGCCGTTCGGCTGTTTGTAACAAATTGTATGAATTTCATTAAAAAAAAGCTACCTCACCTGAAAAATATCCATTTTTTTTCTAATGAAGGCAGTCAATTCAGAAATAAGATGACTGCTTCCAATTTGTGCCACATGTACAAGGACTTCGGTCTTAATGCAGAGTGGAACTTGTTTGCCTCTTGCTATGGAAAAGGGCCTTGTGACGCTTTAAGAGGCGTTCTAAAGCGAAACGCTTCAAAAGCAAGTTTACAAGGCCATCATATTACAACTGCATACGAACTTTACTCTTGGGCTGTTTCTTAAGTAGATTCCAAATATATTACTTGTTTTTCTCGGAAAAAGATTACAATGCAATGGAAAAGAAAATAAAGAACCATTGTACTCCTGTAAAACAAATCTCTGGGACACAATCGTTTCATTACTTTAAGCCACAAAATGAAAATTACATTATCGTGAAACGGTTTTCGTTTTCAGATGAAGAAAAGTGCGTTAAACTGTTAGAATTTTGCTTTGTAATTTTTTTTTTGATGAGTTATGAACAATAAAAATAATTAAATAATCAAATTAAATGCTGAGTTTTAATTGAAGGTAATCTGAGAAACCCCTTGCTTGTAGTCTAAAGCTTTGAGATTTGAGCTACAATTCTTCAATATAGCGGAGCCTGGTCTAATCTCGACCCTATGGCCAATTCCGACTTCCCAAGATTCTCTCAGACAGCGCTGGTTGCCAAATTTTTAATAATACCAATGGAAAGCTTTCATCACACAAAGAATTTCAACGTAGAATGCATTGGTCGGAGAAATTGTGTTTTTTGGACTTCAAAATTGACTAAATTTGAGAAAAAATGTTCTACACCCTAAAAAAATTTGTATTCTAGTTTCGGTTCGATTCACTCAAAATGGCCCTAATGTGGAATAATTCAAAATATGAGTTAAGTTTACTCAGTCGTGGTTTACGCTACAACTCAAATTCGGCATGAGTGCCCCTGCAATCCTTATGAGCACTTATCATGTATTTGGACGCTAACGGACCATTGTGGCTCCAGTTATAGCGTAAACCATGGCTGAGTAAACCCCAGCAATGTTGGTCTCTACTTTTAAACAATTTGAGGCTGATTTATAGTTCTTACATTTAATGGGGTCAGAATTGAACCACCCTCCCCTACTTTTGATGGGTACAAAACTTCACAAATAAAACTAGATTTGTAAACATGGTTATCATGAATTTATTAGGAATCAGTTTGATAACTTCAATGAATTGATTCCCGCAGTTATTTTGAAGTGATAGAAAATGATGCTCATTCCATGTGTGTATAGGCAAAAGACTTTAAATTTAAAAAAAATTTAACTCAAAATCGGCTCAATGAACATTTGAGATTTTTTGATATGTTATGTAAAAGTGTTTGAATTTGAATAAAAAAATATAAAAATAAATAGTCGTTGTGGTCTAACATTTCAAAAATCATAAAAAACAAATATATTGACCATTTTAGCATATTTGAGTAAATTAAATATTTGAAAAAGTATTTTTAATAAAAACAAAAAGTAACAATCTTTCTATTTATAAAAAAATATTCAAAATCGATTCAGCGGTTCAGAAGTTATGATTTTTCAAAAATAAAAAAATTCGAAAAATTTCGATTTTTCTGGTAACCCTATATCGAACATGGTCACCCTAATAAAAAAATAAAAAAATACGGGTCTTATTATTTTCGATGAACAGCCTACCATGCGATTTTGAGCAAAATCGGCAAAACTTTTTTTTTCAACTCTATTCTTTTCCCGTGGAATTGCTGTATAGAGAGTGTCCCACATCAAATTGCATCACGAAAAAAAAACGCTGTTGAAAATTACCCATTGGGTATTTTCTCTAAAAAAATCAGGAACACAAATCAGTTTGTTCTTAACGAATAAACTATCACGATTCACTGTTTCAAAACGTACACAAAGGGTTTATGGATAGTGGTATAAATTTTACCGAGGAGATCACAAATGCGTGTATATCAGTAGTTTTTAAAACACTTTCAAGTTTTTTGCTCTTCTTTCTATGCAGCTGACATAAGCAGCTGAATTGTTCGTATTTGCTAATAAGTTCTATTCAATCCGTGAAAATTATATACATAGGTAATAAATTAGATTCGAGTTTCTAAACTTTAAACTGATGTGAGTTTGCCTTGGACTTCCAGCGCTTGGCGCTTTTTTAAGGGATGGTTCTACGGTCTTCGTCTAGCTATCGCCAACGCCAAAATGGGGGTAACTGTGTGGCTGGTCATCAGATTCGTGCGCCTTGCAAAGGTTCGTCTTGTAAAGGTAGCAAAATGAAGGTGAGTGAAGTCGCTAGTCTGTTAAAGCGAATTTTCCGACAGTTGTCAATCATCCGTTGAAGTAGGTCCTTCTCCATTACAACCCCTGTGGATTAATTTCTCCGAGAGACCGCGCGTGCGTCGCGACCCGTGGTCCGGATTCCATCTCGGTCGGGTATAGTAGAGGCATTGTACGTGAAGCCGTGCGACAATATGTTGGCCCGAAAGCAATCCTCCCGGGACAACAAGACAACCCGTCGTCGCTCGGCTCTGGAGACCAAACCGGAAGTCTTCCGTTCAACCACCACTCTCGCCGCAACTTTAATTCGGCCATACTGCGCACAAAACATCCTTCAGCGTGGCACACCATACTACAGCACGTAAGCGGCACCATCGCTACAGACATCAACGCTTCGTCTGGTAGGCCACGCTCAGCCGCCATCATTGAGCCGTCGAGTCCTCATTCATCGCCAGTCATCGAGTTGTCAAGTTACAGGGTGCGGCAGAAAATAATGCGAATTTTTTTTTTTTTCTTTCAAATCCCATTTTCAACTTATTCAAGCCACAATATCAATATTTTCGAATGCAGTTATATTTAGAAAGTCTTTTTAAACAAATTTATCCAATGTGTCCTCCATTTTTATTAATAACATCCTCGAGCCGACGCCGAAAGCCAGAGCATGCCTTTCGGACGTAGTCCTCCGACATTGACTGCCATGTGCGTGTTATGGTTGACTTCAGGGTTTTCACACTAGGGTGTGATGTTTTGCAGGCTCTTGCTTCAACATATGTCCAAATCGAATAATCCAACGGATTAAGATCTGGACAGCTAGGGTGCCACAAATCCTTCGACCAAAACTTCATGTTATCGTTCAACCATTGTTGGGTTTGATTGGACGTGTGACACGGCGCTCCATCCTGCTGTAGGACAACGTTTTGGTCCTCGGAGAAGTTGGCCTAAACCCAGGGAAGCACTTGGTCCTTTGAAATACCGATATACACTTCAGTATTGATTTTAACTCCAGCATCAATGAAAACAGGCGGCCTTTTCAAACCGTTGGACGCCACCAAGCCAAACATCACGACACCAACCGGATGTTTGGTTTGAAATTTGAGTTTCACTTTTTCCGGAAGGTTCTCCATTTTCTGCGGTGAAATGAACCGGTCCGTGCGACTGTTGGCCACAGCATCGATGCTGAAAAGCTTTTCGTCGGAGAACAGGATTATCATTTTTTCCTTCTTCAACAAAGAAAGCAATCTCTTGGAACGAGTCACTCGTAGTTCCTTGACCCGGTCCGTAATCAAGTGCCGTTTCACTCTGGCTCTGGAAGATGCATGCAGGTCTTCTTTGATGATTCTCCGCATGGATTTCTCCGAAATATTGGCTTCCTTTGCAAGTTTTCTTACGGAACGCACCGGGTTGCGAGCAATTTATGCACGAACCGATTTGATCACGTTCGACGTGCATGCAAAGCGCGGACGTCCGTTCTCCGGCTTCCGCTGCATAGGAACATCCTGCAGGGACTTTTTTTATGCGGAAAACTGTTGCCAAATGGCTCCCTACCACCTTGGCAATCTCTTTCGGCTTCTTCTGGGCGAGCAACAAACAGGTGATCACTTCTTTCGCAAACATTTTGACGAATTTGCAATAAAACAAATAGAATTTTTGGATGCAGCACTTGAAAGTTAACATAAACAAATACACTTTCGACAGAAATTAGTCACTAACTACACGAATTTACCCAACACTCAAGGTTGAACATTTTTGATTTTATTTTCTGCCGCAACCTGCATGAAAAATTCCGCGCAAATATGTGAGCATGTTTGTTTCATTCTATGATTTGCTATTTTCAGTGCCTTAACAGAACTGTTAATATAAAACATTTAGAGAACTTGAAAAGTATTGTACCGTTTTAAGCTCTGTTCCCTGAATAAAACTCACATGTTACGTTACGTTAGTTTCTTTCGGTATCACTGATTTGAGTAAGCAAACGCTCCTTTCTATATCTGGCTGTATGTATCGTTTAGTGGTTGAGTCAGAGTATCCCTTCCCGATAAATTCATTTATACTTTATTTAATGGAAGAATTTTGCGTTTCCAAAAGTAAAGTGTTTGTCGTTAATAACCAAAGACCTTCAAGAGGTGCAGTGAGAAAAGATCTCATAAATCTCGCCAAATAATAAGCACGACCAGTAATCTCTCGTAGTAATTTAGCCTTAGACTGAAAACCTCTTAACTTAGTTAGTGAACGGTTACAGTGATTTTTAAATCGGGGATTTTCACCACCGTTGGGATTTTCTGAAATGAAAAATCTCTGATCACGTCTTCCTGCGGATGGAAAGCAAGCCGTTGACCCCTGCCCATGTGTTGTTGGGTTCAATAAGAAGGTTCCAGGTCGTCTCCCTAGCGCGACAAACCAGACAACCTCAGGCTAAAAGTCCCGTTAATACGAAACAACAACATAATAATTATGAATCATTCCTGAGCCTGCTTCTACACAGTAAAATATAATTTATTTTAACAAGCGCGCCAGTTTAACTTCAAGCCAAAGAAGGCGGATAAAACTTGCCGATTTTTCGTGGGTTTACCTTTGTTGGATAGTCGGACCTTACCTTCCTTCGATCAGTGGAATACTCGGTATCCAACTCCAACACTGATGGGACCGTTTGCTGCTGTTGATTGCGGGGAAGGCGAAGTGGGAAAAACGTCCAACTTTGGTTTGTGCTTATCAGCGAACTGATGGAGTGGGTTTCTTCGCACTTATCAACACGCAGAGTTACATCACACAACACATTAACTACATTTATGTTCACACAAAATACTTCAAAAAACTACATTTACTTTACATACAAATATAAACTACACAATTGAATGGGGTTTTGGGTTCGGTGATATACCGTCGCCGATTCGGTTGGAACTGACTAACAGCTGTTTATCATCGAGTCATCGTTTGCCCTGTGGTCAGCTGCGAGTGTGTAGAGATTCTCATCGGCTCTCATGAGATGTAGTGATGCGAAGGTTTAGACCAGTTCTCTGCTCTCGGCGGTCTCACGGCTGTAGCTCGGCTTATTTTGTTGGATTCTGGGAGACGACTAACGGAGAACAATAACCGCAGTTCGTTGTCGTCGCTGCTTCCTGCCAATCTCTCAGCGTCTGAGACCATCTGTAGCAGATGTCGTATCACACTTCATTGCAGCCGTTACCACGGCTCCACGGCTCGCTGCGTTGAATCACTGACTGACTTCCCAACCGCATTTCACACGGCCCTCGTCTACCGGTCGGCACGCACACGCTCTCTCTCTTTCCCATTTTACCCTCTTTTAGACACAATCTCGCACGTCTAACATTGTACACAAGCTCACACTCAGCGAGTCGGTCAGAGCATGAATCGGGCCACTGCGTAATCCGCTGTCCTCGTCACATTCCACTCGCTCGGCCGCTCAAGCTTCCTCCCAATTAGGATGTACACTTTGTACCATAGCCGCACGAAGATACACACACTTACACGAACGATGGAAACGTGAATCGGGCCGCTGATATGCGTCCCATTCATATTCGATTCGATTGATCCTCACGCAGCTGTAGCTCGGCTTATTTTGTTGGATTCTGGGAGACGACCATGGAGAACAATAACCGCAGTTCGTTGTCGTCGCTGCTTCCTTCCTATCAAAGCGTTAAGGTCATCTGTAGTAGACACCACTGCAAAGCAGGGTTGTATCCTTCTGGGAAATGGCTGTCCAGTATCGGACATCTTCACCCACCCAGAAATAGTAAAATTTCTGCAAAGAAAGAAAAAGAAGCCTCTTCGACGGGATAGGAATTTGGGACGGAATTGGATGTGGATTACAATGTCATCGATGCGGTCTAGTTCACGGTTCTCAGGAATTGGCAGAATGCAAATCTTCTCGACCGGACGCTTGAGTTCCCCGGAGGCGGTCTTTACGATCACGACTCTGGATACAATATCTTCTCCAGGGTGCAAAGCAATAATTCTTCCCACTTTCCAGCGAATCGGGGGCGCATTATCATCCTTAATTACGACGAGTTTTCCTGTCTGCAGTGAAATAGCTGGCTTCCATCGTTTGGTGCGGGCTTGTAACTGAATTAAATATTCACGTTTCCGTCGGTTCCAGAAATATTGCAGATTTTGTTGCATTGACTGGTACTGTTTCAAACGGTTCGACGGAATAGTTAGCAGATTTACTTCTGGAATTGATTGTAACGATGAGCCCACCAGGAAATGTGCTGGAGTGAGGGGCTGTAAATCGTCGGGTTCGTCGGACATTGGAACCAATGGACGGGAATTAAGACAGGCTTCGACCTGTGCTAGCAGTGTACAATAATCTTCCGACGAGACAACGCTTTCTCCGATTACCTTTAGCAGATGATGTTTGGCTGATCTGACTGCTGCCTCCAACAGGCCACCAAAATGTGGTGCACTCGGCGGGATGAAATGCCACTGTATTCCATTTTCGGCAAGCTCGGCGGCGACTCGGTCATGGTGTTGATTGTCCCTTAGCATACGCAAAAGTTCGGATAGCTCATTTCTGGCGCCGACAAAATTTGTGCCGTTATCGGAATACATGTCGGAAGGCCTTCCTCAACGTGCAACAAATCTTCTCAGGGCTTGTAGGAAGCGTTCTGTAGATAGGTCAAAGACAAGCTCTAGATGTACAGCCTTGGTACAGAGGCAAACAAACACCGCATCGTAAGCCTTCACTGCAGTACGTCTTGGAGCTGGTCGAATGTAGACAGGTCCAAAATAATTTACGCCGGTTTTAGTAAATGGGCGGGAAACGGTAACGCGTGAGGATGGCAACTCACCCATGAACCGCTGGACAGTGATTGGTTTTGTACGGTAGCATCGTAAACATCGATGTACTACCTGTCTCGCTACGTTTCTCCCTCCAAGAGGCCAGAATTGTTGTCGGACTACTCCCAATAGTAATTGTGGGCCAGCATGCAGGAGCTTTTTATGGAAGTGCTCCAATAGCATTCGGGTTAATCGATGGCGAGCTGGTATCACAACTGGGTGTTTGGTATCTTCCAGTCCCTCAGAATGTTTCAACCTTCCTCCTGCTCTAATCATTCCTTCTTTACAGATGTAGGGGTGGAACCATCTCAATGGTGACTTTCTCGACACGGACTCTCCTCTCGCAAGCGCCTTCAATTCATATGCAAAGACTTCACGCTGGACACTTCAAACTACAACCTGTTCGGCTGCCTTCATTTCTGCACATTTCAAAAAACCGTTTTCAGATCGTCGTTCTCTTGGTACTCGTAAAAGTCTGATCAAACGTAACCAATATGCTGTTCGGCGAATTAGATCTGAGTACGAACCAAACTTGCTGAGGTACATGATGGTGAAATCCGCCACGGGTGACACAGTATGCGCAACGACAGTTCGTCGCCTTTCTTCATCTCCTACTTCAGAATCTTCTGTAGTTCCACCCGGTCACATTTCTGAACCCTTCTGCATTCAATTCGGACCATTCCACCAAAATTAGTTTTGGATAATATCTTCAGGTGACAGTTCTCGAGATATGAGGTCGGCAGGATTTTTAACTCTGGATACGTGCCTCCAATTCAATGCATCTGTTATGGATTGGATCTTCGCCACACGGTTGGCAACAAATGTGGTCCATGTTGTGGGTGACGCAGCAATCCAACGTAGCACACACGTCGAATCTGTCCAAAAATATGTTGGAACGGGCAGCCTTGTAGAGGTTTTAACCTTCTCGTACAATTGGGATAAAAGAAGCGCACCGCATAGTTCGAGTCGTGGGATCGACTGACTTTGAAGTGGAGCCAGCTTGGATCTAGATGATAAAAGTTGCACCATGGTTTTTCCGTGCACGTCTTGGCTTTTAATGTAGATACAGCCACCATACCCTTTCTCAGAAAAGTCTGAGAAACAGTGCAGTTCCACCGAAACTGCATTTGGGATAACAGCACAGCGATTGACACGTGTTTTGTTTAGGAGTGGTAGTTTTTCTTGAAATTTCCGCCAGACCTCACCCATCATTAAAGGAACTGGTTCATCCCAGTCCAAGCGATTACTATTCATGCCTTGCAGTGTCCACAGTTTCTGCATAAGGATCTTGGCGAACACCGTCGTGGCTCCAATAAGGCCGAGAGGGTCAAAGAGTGTGGCAATGATCGATAGGATACGACGTTTTGTAAGTGGGATATCCAAATCATGCGGGGGAATCTGGAACTGGAACCGAAGTGTATCGGTACCAGGCTTCCACGTTAAGCCCAACGTTTTCACGTACTGATCCGGATCTAAATCAATGCCAAAACTATCCTGGATAGCAAAATCCTCTGCGGGAATGCCTCTCAAAACTGCGAGTTTATTGCAGGACCACTTTCTAAGCTTGAAATCTCCGCTTTCCATAATATCCGTCAGTTGAGTTCTGAGAGAAATAGCCGTGTTTACGTCGCCCGTACCAGTGATGAAGTCATCCATATAAACGTCTTCGAGTATTGCCCTTGCAGGGGTATACCACAAAAGTTCAACTCAGTGGACGCTGTGGTTCTACGCCCCAACAAAAAAAAAATTGCCCTTGCTGCTAGTGGATAACGGGATTCTTCATCAGTAGCCAACTGCTGAAGCGTGCGAGTTGCAAGGAAGGGGGCTGGTTTTGTTCCCTAGGTTACGGTGCTCAGCTCATACACCGTAACTTCCTCCTCGGGTGTGAATCGGTAGAGTATCGACTGCAAAGGTCGATCCATTGGCGTAGTTAGGATTTGTCGGAACATTTTCTCTACATCCGATACGAGCAGAATCTGTTTCGTCCGACTCCGTAGGATAATAGACCTCAAGTTTTCCTGCACAACTGGTCCCACCAGAAGTGCGTCATTCAAAGAAATTCCGGTTGACGTCTTGCAAGAAGCATCGAAGACCACTCTGACCTTGTTGGTGGTACTATAAATACCATAACGGCGAAGATGCAGTGTTCTTGCCAGATCTGGCGTCGGCCCTCTATTCGAAGCGTTCGTTGGAGGAGATGGAGCGGCTGAGTATCGTGGTACCCAAGTCGGCGAACCCGCCCAACGTCCCCCAGCTGCGTCCCATCGAGAATTTCTGGGCCAATCTGAAGCATGCATGTTTTCGTCCGCCATGGCGAATGTTCTGGTTAACTGCCGGAAGGCCGCTCGCAAGGGCGTAGAATTTTTTGCAAGTAAGCTTAAATAAATACCTTCCATGGGAAATTAATCAAAAGCAATTATCTGCCTTAGCTTTCTTTTATCACCATCCGAAAAAAGTCCATTTTTTTAAATGTGGTAAAAATAGTACATGAAAAAGTGGCTTTTAACAAAAGTTTTTTTTCCACAAAAGTGTCCATCGTGTGATGTATCGTGAACTTTTAGATAATTATATTGACTCTATTTAGAAAAAAATCCATCCAATTCTAAGGTAGCCATTTGTGGAAATTGACTATGAATTTTTTAAATTTTTTTTAACGTGTAAGAATTGATTTTGCAATTTTCACAATTTTTATATGTTCAGACAATATTCTTAAAGTAACCTATGCATTACACTTTTGTTAGTCTTGTCATTTTTGATTTGTGTTGATTTAAAAAATCGATCAAAAAACTTAAGCCCTTTTCAAATGGTAGTCTACATAAATTTTGAAAAAACAGCGTACGCAAAGTTGCTTGAAAACACATAATCTATACACCCACAAAGTTGCATTGGATTCAGAAAGGGTGCTGCCAGCCACGAAGACGAGTTGCGTAAAGTTCGTCCTGTGTGAAATGCTTAATTTTTCCTTAAGAGAGAAAGAGATTCACTAACAGTTGGTCGCGGCAGATTTCATGTGTGAATCGGCTGCCCCATCAGCGTTCAAAAGTGCCTGAACCAAATGGATAGCTAGTAATGTTCACTTGAAGATGCGTTTGGGGATCATTGCCCTGAAATTCCCAAATGAAGCACGATGTAAAACGTTTCTTGTATTTATAACCAAACGTAATGGAATTGAGTAAACGAGCGAAAACTCAACGGGAATGATCTCTCATATGCATCCGGCGAACCATTCGGAACGGCCGTTGTGAGAATATTACCATGAAAATCTCACATGCGCATAACGTGTTACCAAATTCTTATTCTTTTTCCTTTCTGTTTTCTTCCTTATCCGAATGTAACCGTGCCCCGTCCTGACTCAATTGGTTTGGCAAACAAGGCAGCTTAAGCGCCACTCTCCCAGGAGAGACTGCCTGTCAGTTGAATTGCCCAACTATTAAAAAGCATGGACTTAATGGTCTGGTAAGCCTGGCACGGTTGCGAATGCGAAAGCGAGAGACAGCCAAATCTCTGATTTTGACTAATTGCTTCACGAAAAGATACCTCTTTCCATCCAAAATATCACGACCGATAATTAAGAAGGATAGGGGAGTTCCGAGAAGTATCGATAAAGGAAACTTTAGGTAAACCAGAAAACTGGATAATCCATACGCAACGCGATTCAAACTCTTGGGGATAACGTAACGGAAAAGATCTCTTTATTAGAAACTGCTCGATTTACTTTCCAACTTCATCTTTATTCTTCTACCCTATTCTACCTTTTCAGTTCCTAACCTCTACCTCTCATCTTTACACTCTTTTCAATCGGTCTTCATGCGGGAGTCTTCTCATACCGTAAGGATAAAGTGAATGGCCATTACACTAGTGAGCATACCTGTGCACAGGGTTTCTGATGCTGTGAGCTGATAAAAGTGACGGGAATGCTGTCGGTAAAACTGGGTCGGGCTTAGTGCTTCCACATAACGAGGGGTGGTGGCGACAGTTGCGATCGGTTGATTGTTGGTCGGAAACGTAGCATATGGTGACGGATGCTACGGGACACTGTGGTAACGGCACGTGTCAGTCGGACGTTCGGGTTGACTCCCACCCGTTTCGTTGCGGTCTTCTCGTCACCCGCGTGGAAAAAGATATCTGCTCGGGTTCTCGGGAACCAGAAAAAATGCACTTCAACACTACTCCAACAGGTCAACGAAAGATTCCTCGTTCCAGACTCTCCGCCTGTTGAACAGGCCTGCTGTTCAACAAAGGTTATGTAGGTTCATGTCCCGTATTCAATAGCACCTCTTTTTTACATACCTTACTATTTGTAGCGTTCCAATTCTTGCAGAACAATAATTTGTAACAAATTCTCTGCTAAACTAACTATATTTCTTTAATTACTACCTATTAAATTGGAAACAACAAGGAAAAGTTACTAAAAGATCTTTCCACTATAATATCACCAAGTTTCTCACCACTTGGAAATATATTCAAGAACACTTATTCGGCGCGTTCTGCTCACCAACCGCAAACGAAATGACCGAGAAAACCCCGAGCCTGTATGAGATCAGCCTCTAGATCTTTCATTTGTATGCCAAGTGGCTGCTTCAACGAACTTATGCGTATAGGTACGTTTTGCGTGAAACAGCGTTAGTTATAACCAGCGCGCCATCTATGTTTTGAACCATGCAACAATTTATTAGAGTGTAGCATACGGAATCATTTCGTCCTGACCATAATTATGTTCTTTTTTCCGGGAGCAATATTTTTTGTTTGAACTGACTACAAGTTTTCTGGTAGTAATTTTTTTTATTTACCAAACAAGTGAAGTGAAAAAAAAAACATTAGAAATTCATCAAAAGTTACACTATGACCACGAGCAATATCATATGGTAATCTTAAAGTCAACTCTTAAAAAGCAGACACATCGAGACAACAGAGCAATAAGTAAAGAACGGTATAAACCCTAACCAATTGTACTTTCAGCCAAATTTTCTAACACAAGGTAAGCAATCAAATGACCACAAAATATACTGAATCCACGACATAATATTTAACGGGAAAGGGGAGGGGCCATCAGGGCACCCAAATGAAACGATTTGGATAGGGAGCATGGGACTGTCTCCTCCCTATTGTTAACATTCCAAGCAAACGTTTTTGGCCCTTCATACAGGAGTTTGATGATCACAAACAACAATAGAATCCTGATCAAATCGTTTTCAAGATTATTCCACTGCTATGGAAAGTTACCTTGCTACAATAGATGGTAGTATGTCATCATCATCATCATCATCATCATCATCATCATCATCAAGGGAGAAAGAGATTCACTAACACAGAATTCTTCATGTATGTTTGTTAATAAAAAATCTAAATAAAAATTTTGTTGATTTCTTACGTGGTGTATTTGCTTCGAGCCTAAACCCGCAATTTTCTCAAAAATAAATTGTAATGTTTCGTTATCATCAACGACGAGAAGCAAAATACTCTCATTATCTGAATCAGGAATGAAATCTACATGGCACTGATGGAAATCATCATATATGTGAACGTTGAATTCCGGATGGAAACAAGATACGATTGCTTCAGCTGTTTGTAATTAGGTGAAAAGTGTCCCGAGGGTCCCGAGGGTCCTATCCTGCTTAGATTCGTTCAACTGATTGCTGAAAAACATTATGCCTCAAGTTTGAAGAGGATTTCGGCGGTAACTCATTAACAAACCACACAAAGTGGACCTGCTTACAGTCTAATATGTGGTATCTATTTTTGCTGCTCGAAATAGTGTTTTTATGACCACATGAATTAATTAAATTGTAAGCCAAGTAAGCGGAATACGACACTGTTAGGGATGCTTAGTAAAAACACAATCTCGGCAACACTATTTGACCAAACTTGAAAGTTAGAACAAAACGGGAAAAGAAATTCCGTCGTGGCAGGGAATGCAATGCTCGTAAAAACGATTTCCAGAGCGATGAAAAATCGCACATTGGTATAATCCGTCACCGAGCATAAGAACCCGTCTTTCAATTGCTGACCGAAGTGTGCGAGAGACGCTAGAGGTAAAGGAACAGGGTTGGCAAATAGAGATCCAAGAAAATAAATAAAATTAATTATGTCAATTACCACAGCTGCTTGATAAACTGAAGTAATTAATTAAAGTCTGAGATTTCCTATCCCCCCTCCCTGGACTATTTCCTCTCGTTGCCATGTAGTGTGAATGTTTCAAGAGTACAGCTCAAAAATATTACTTTAATGAGCACACATTTGCGGTGTCGGGCAAAAAGTAATTCCGAAGAAAAGCAGTACGAATCAGTCGAGTCAACACTCGACTCATTGCTTCTGCCGCAGTCGGAGGAGAATTTCTCAAACGACAACCGTAATTATAAAGACTAATAAGTTTGTGGTGTTTCGAACGGGAACGGGATTTTTAATTTGAAAAAGTACTTACATAGCAATGGGGGTAGTGCGAACTTCTGAGGGTGTGAACCGGAAGAATGGATGATCGATCATAATTTTCTCGAGGTCACAAACCAACCGTAAGCATTCAACGATTAACTATTCATAATGAAAGGACTTAGCACACTCAAGTGCTCTGTCAAATTAATTGGATTCCCAAACACGCAAAGTTTAAATTCGCCTGGCGCGCTAATTCTTCTGAGGCATGTCGCAAAAAAAAAACGAACTCGACAGAAGACGCATTCACATCCTCCGTTGGTAGCTCGAGTTTCCGAGCAGCTGTTGAATAAAACATAAGCTATAGATAGGAAAACAGCAACCAACGACGCATGATGTGTAAACAGCTTAACACATTTTGGAGGATACCTACTTCCGGTGCTGGTCTGTATGTCGGAGAAATGTATTTTCATCTTTGGCTGCTACGTCCCTATTGGAACTCTAACCCTAACGTTGTGAGGCCTGACAGCTGAAGAGGCCACTCAATATACCGAGAATCGAACCCGTCGCCTTTCAAGGAATTATGATGCCGCTTCACTGCCTTGGCAATTCCGAGATCGAATAAATTAAAAATTAGAAAAAAACAGACAGCAAAGTTTATGCATTATGACGTCCCGCATAATAAATGCGATAATCTAGTTAAATATGCAAATGCGGCATGAAATTACACGTTTCCGAAGTTTATTACGCCAAATTAGGATCAGTCTAATCCTCTTTCGTTTTTAAAGAGAACCGGTTCAAACGCAAAAAAAAATAAATCGAAGACCACGTTCAGTGAAAAGCCTGAAGGCTTGTCGAGGCCACCTCAAACAGACCTAACCTCATAGAAGGAAGCGAATAATTTGACACGATTCAAAAGTTGCCGGCAAGCTCGCCCCAGCGGAACCTGAAATTTGCAGTTTTTGTGTTTAAGTTGAAACCGCGGCGTGCTTTTTCTTGCTAAATCAAACAACCCGCGAGGCCGGAATAAAGAAACAGTAAATATTTCTTCTAACGGCACAGTCGCTGCCAGTCAGTGGTGTGAAACGTGTTCTTATGAAATTAGACGTCTGTTGTCAAAGGCTACCATTGTTGGACGAGGGAAGTTTAAGGATTGTTATTGTCTTTGGAGTAACAATCTCATGTTAAGAATGGCAAACTCTCAATCAATATTTTAAAACCATGCCTAAGCTGGGAATTGAAAATATAACGATACTATACTCAGAACATCAGCCGAATGAGAGGATAATTTCGGAAAATTATTTCCTAAGTTTTGTTTCTTCTTCATAGAAAGAGTAAGCGCTCTTAAGGGGGTCCATGAATCTAAAATTGGGCCTATCGATAAAAATTGGTTGTCCTTTTTTCCCATGTTTATATGTCAACTGGACAATGCTAATAGGTGGTCGATTTAAACTTGACGCATTTCCTTTCCTCGTGTATTAAAAAATGTTGCACACCCCTCATTTTGAAGATGTGTGCGTCTAGCATCACGTCCAGAGATGCCAGATTCACGGCATGTCTGTAAATTTACAGACTTTTCATATTTATTGCAGACTTTTTTTAACGATGCTGACATTTAGCAGACATTTTATTTATGTAGCAGACTTTTACAGACATTTGAAATATTTTTTAAATTTCAAATAAAGGTATTCTATGAAGTTCGGATTTAAAACGTATGAGGATCTGAACAGTATAGAAGATACGGTAAGAAGCTTTGTTGAAATATTTTTAAATACCGTAGGTATCATTTAAAGTAGAAATCCTTGAAGAAACGAAAGCGGTGGGCGACTTGGAGATACAATGTGCCCGGAGATAAGTATTGAATAGGCCCTTTCTGAGGGTAACATGGAGTCCCTACTTATGGTAGTGTTCAATCCCACGCGTGTTCAAACCCATGCGAAAAATTAATGTCAAAGCGTTGGTAATATTGGTCCTTTGCTATTAAATCACAACGAAAATCAAGGTTCACAACAATACAAATCATATTTGAGAAACTTAGCGACTTCCTAGAAAAAAAATGTCTCGTATGGTCAGGTAGAAATTTCTCAGAAGTATTGGGAGCAAGCAGGTCATGCAAGAAGAACCTTCAAAAATTAATTACCGAGGTTCAAGATCATACTTACAAGAATTTCAAGACATAACTTCCCCAAGAATCCCCAAGAGGACTTATCAGAGCTTCAGGAAGAAGTGTAGGGGAGAGGACTTCAAGTTTGGAATTTTTCAGAGGTTTAGGAGTTCTTCCCAGAAATTCAAGATTTAACTTCTCAGGAAGGGCACTACCTATAATGTTTAAAAAAAATCAGGAAAAAAAACCTCAGGACGATGCGTTATAGAAGTTGAGGAAAGAACTTCTCTCAAGTTCAGGAAATAACATCCCAGAAGTTCCAGAAGAAACTTCTCGAAATGTTAGTTGGAACTTCCTAGAAGTTCTTGGCAGCTTTTTCAAAGCTCAGAGGAGAACATTCTGCATTACAGAATAAGGATTTCTCAAAATTCTGAAAAAAGAATGAAACTTTCCAGGAGCATTGGGGGTACTTACTTCTAATTTGAGCATGAATTTCACAATAGTTCCGTAACAAATTTCCCCAAAGTTCTGGAGAAAACTTCCCAAAAGTTCAGAAGAGGACTTTTCAGAAGTCCAGGATGAAACTTCAAGAACACATTTAAGGGAATTTTCCTAAATATGTTGAAATAAAATTTCCTCCAGATGAGACCAATCAGAAGTTTGGGAAGTATAAACTCAGGAAAAAACTTCCCCGAATTTTAGGAAGAAGAGTACTGAAGAAGGAATTTTTCAAAAAAAAAAAAACAGTAAAGAACTCCTTAGAAGGTCACAAGAGGACTTCTCCGAAGTTGCAAAGAGACCAAAAGTTTAGTTGGAACTTCCCAGAGAGCTTCCCTAAAGTTCTGAATCAAACATTCCAGCATTTCAGAATAAAAACTTCTCGAAGTTCGCAAAGTTATGGTAGATTCTTTTGATAAAATCAGGCAGAACCTTTCCAGAAGTATAGGAGGATCTTTTTTGTTGTTCTAGCGGGAATTTCTCAGATATTCAGGAACAAACTTCCCCGAAGTTCAGGACAATACTCCCCTTAAGCTCAGAAGAGATTATTTCAGCAGCTCAGAAAAGAACTTCTCAGAAGTTCAGGAACAAACTTCTATCAACTTAAGAAGATTTTCCAAGAAATTCTGGAGAGTACTTTCTCAAAGTTTTGCAGAAACTCTCCTCGTAGTGCAGGATAGGACTTACCAGAAGTTTAGAAAGTAACTATGTTCAGGAAAAAAATTATCAAATGTTTCTGGAAGGTAAGGATGGGTTTTTATATTTGAATTTCGAAGAAAATAAGTAGTGACTGCCAAAAAGTTCATGAGGAATTTTGCCTGATATTTAGGAGCAAACTTCCCAGAATAAAGCAAAGAGCCTTGCAGAAGATCAGGAGAGAGTTTCCCTGAAATTATCTCTTTATAATTACTGACTAACCGAAGAAGCAGTCTTTACAAAAATGATAACCATAATGATATTGATGATCATGAGTGATGATGACACCATATTAAAATATGGTACACACCATCAATGCTTATTGTTGAATAAAAAAATAGTCTGTTGAATTTATCAAATGAAAACTAAATATTGATTTGAAAATACAAAACTGGAAAGAGCGTTTTAGGAAGAAAACAAACTACAGAAAATTGTGTCATCTATGCGAATGAATCAAACTTCAGTGTCACTTCAAAAATATGAAACAATAGTGTAAAGTTGCATATAATCCAAGAAATAGATGCAGACATGTTTACATAATCACACAAATGGTGATAATGACATAACTCGCTCTCTTATAAGGTCTTTTTGTTGAAAGAAGTCTCATTTTCTAAAAAAAAAAGTTTACAGACTTATATAGACATTCTCAGAAATTTCAATTTTTTATCACAGATATTTGAAAAAAATATCTGGGATCCCTGATCACGTCTCTCATTTAATTTTGACATTAGCACTTCAGTTATCAAAATGTCGTCGAAAGAAGAGAAGCAATCAATATTTTGCACGTGCATGGCGAAAATCCAAACTAGTCTCACGCCAAGTTGGCGAAATTGTTGAATGTGGCTAAATCAACTATTACCAACGTATTGAAAGTGTTTGGTGAACGTTTGTCGACAGCCAGGAAAGCTGCATTGGGGGAAATCGAAAGTCGGAGGCCACAACGACGACAAAAAGGGTTGCCCGCTGTTTCGAGCGGAGCCCTTACCTCTCCGTGATGTCGCAAAGAAGCTGGGAGTGGCGCATTTAGCCGTGAATAGAGCTGAAAAATGAGCTGGACTGTCGACTTATAAGAAAGTGGTTACTCCAATTCGCGACGATTAACAAAACACGTCGGCCAAAGTACGATCGCGAAAGTTCTACACGACGATGCTGACGAAGTTTGATTGCGTGGTACAGGACGATGCAACTTACGTCAAGGCATACTTTAAACAGCTTTCTGACCTGAAAGATATTGAGGCCGGAGTTGGGGCATTTTTGACTCTCGGTGAGAACACGGTGGGTACTCATTACACTCTCCAGACGCTGAGACGCTTGAGAATACGGGATAGGATTTTATAATCGAAGTTCAGTAGCGATATTGGCCTGTAGGGTTGCTCCGTCTGTTCGTTCCCCTTCTTCTTGACAAGAACGATCACACCATCAACAAATTCGGTTGGAAAGTTGCCTGCCAATTGCCTCGTTAATGACTAGAGGAGTTAGTATCGAACGTTTCGACTGGTCGAGAGTCATCGCCGGGCGATTGTATGAACTAGTCTTGATGACGTGATGTATCGGTAGAGTATTGCTCACAATGTAGCGTCGTCGCTGCAGACGCAGTGCAATCGCCGTGGTGAATACTTGCTTCGGGGCCAACTGACGCGATGCGTTTTCGCATGGCGTGCGCTGCCATCACCACGCATCCGCCGTGATTTCGCGGCAGTCGCTGCAGTTTCCGATTCATGCAAGACTCACTTACCGGATCGTTCTCTGGGGTCACACTCTGTCGCATTGAAATGTGCCCGTCTCATCTCTTTCTGTTTCGCCCACACCGTAGAGTGTTCGGTAGAAGCCAAGCATGTGTCGTTCGATCTCATCAGGGTCGTCAATGAGTTGGTTGTCGTCGTCTCGAAGCTGTGTGATCGTTGTTTTTTTCCTGCGCCTTTCGCCCAGCTGGAATGTTGAGATCGATTCGCCAGCTTGTGTGAAATCGCGCTGGAGAGTCAACATTTTTGCCTTCACCCGGTTGATTGTGGACAACATCGCAGGGTTTTGGTAGTAGCCATCGTATGCTTGCCGTAGTTCCGTGTAAAGACGCGGATGTTGATGATGGAATTCATCAAAGGCTGACTTTGATTTCCAACGGAAGAAAGTTTTGATCTTAGGTTCAGCGTACGACAGCCACCACTGCATCCAAGATGGGTAGTTTCGTCGCTGGTGGGTCCTGTACTGCCATTGAATCTGGAACTCTTGCATGTTGTCTGGTGTCAGCAAATGAGAACGGAGAGACCAAAAGCCACGGCCAGGCTCGCGGCCTGATTGGGGAAGGCAGATTCGTGATGTTATGGCTTTATGATCGGAGAAACAGCATACGTGTGCATCGGCAGTTCGGAGCATGTTCCGTAAACCCTGGGTCAGAGCTCGAAAAAATTGACACCCGTCGTGAACGATGAGTAAAAAAAAATATTCAGTAGGTACAATTTTCCTTCTCTTCATTTCGTTCTATCAGTCACGCAATACATTCGTGTTTACTATTTTGCTATGCTCAGTCATTCCGTTTTCCTCGTGTTCCACACAACTCATTCACACCACAGCAAAGTACACGGCTATTCAAGCCTCACGAGATTTTGGTTGCTTGACTGAATGTTCTTGTAACCAGTCATTCATTTTCGCGTTCGTGAGTGATTTTTTTTTGCCACAGAATTTCAAGTATTCCCGAATATGGCTGAAGGTTAAGGAAGCCAAAAGGCCAAATGGCCGAAATCACTACACAGTTTGTGGGGCATTTGTTCGAGAAAAGGCATTTGCAGGATCGATTCGAGAAGTTTTGGTTTTTTCCACTTCATTGATTCTCTAAATGAATGACTGTTCTTTCGTCTTCACGGTAGAACGTTGAAATTGAATGAGTTGTTTGCACTTACGTACATTCACTGCTTTCTGGAACGAATGAATGATCAAAGTAAAGCAACACAAAACAAGTTGACTCATCTTGCACAAGAGATTCATGAAGGCAAATTTGTGTTTACTTCATGTACGCTAGGAACAGTGCGTGATGACTAATATGTTGACTCAATCAGGGTGCAATTTGAGAATTGAATATGATATTTTTAAGCTCTGCCCTGGGTGACAAAAATACGGTCCAGGCGTGACGAAGAGTTTTGGGAGATGTATGTGTACCCAAGGGTATTTGGGCAGAGATGTTCCCAAACATCGAGAAGCTGTAGTTGCTGTACGGTGGCAAAGAGAGCGGGGCTGTGGTTGTGTCCCGTCGCATCGCGGTGCCGTATAACACAGTTGAAGTCACCAGCTAACAGAGTGTGCTCTGTGTTGTGACGGAGGCAATAGGCAAGAGTGTTGGTGAAAAAGCGTTCTCTCTCCGCTCGTAGGGCTGTACCAGATGGAGCGTACACATTGCAAATTGTTGTGTCTTTCACTCGTAGTGCTATCAACCGTCCGTCTAGGCTTCTCTCGACGTTCGAATACTGCAGGTGTTCTCGTAGTGCTATTGCCGTACCCCTTCGGGTGTGGTCCACATTGCATTCGACGCTGTAGCCAGGCAAGTCGAGTTTGTCGTTCTCTACTTCCTGCAAGAAGGCGATATCGATGTTTGTAGTCCGTAGAAAAGTCCGAAGTGCATTGAGCTTGGTCGGGTTGGTGATGTTGTTTATATTTATTGATGGGATGTTGTAGCTGGTGAGAGCCATTATATTTCGCTAACCATCTCTTCGTACGTATCGTCACCTAGGTTTGATCGCTGTTTCTTGGGTGGATTACACCCCTTCTTCCTTCTGCCGCTCCACGAAGCTGACGAACAGTCGGTATCGTTTCCATCGCTGTTTCGTGTGTCCTTGCGTGTGACCATTCGGCTAATTGAGCTTACCAGAGCCGGCGGTGCCATGAGAGAGGCAGCTTGTACGGGATGGCTTATTTTCATCTGTTTCGGTTCGCCAGAGTTTTTAGCGAGCAGCTTTGGGGCTGTGAGTAGAGGAAAGTTTGTGGTTGGTCGTTGGGTCAGTGACTTTTTACCCGCAGTGACTTTCGGCGCCAGCGGTTTCAAGAACGGCGTTTTCTGCTTCGGTGCAGAGGCCTTTGGAGCGGCAGTTTTCGGTCCCATTTGGCTTGCCACATTGGCATACGTTTTCTGCACAAGCAGTTTTTTGTTTTGCACACAAGAGATGCCATTGTGTACAAATTCCCCGAAGTGGCGACATGTCTGCAGCTGGCCGATATACGTTACATTCGTTGTCTGACCGTCGATGGTAATACAGCTTTCGATGTTTCGCTTTACCATCATACGTGCGATACGAGCACCAGTCGGGCACCCTGCAAAACGATATTTGCTGTCCCATAGTTGATCGGTGACCGAGAGAACTTCACCGTTGGCGCTGAGAAATTCAGCAATTTGCTCGATCGAAATATCTTCCGACAGGTCCGACAGGTCCGTCAGCTTGAACTCTACCGCCCCGTCCTCCAATGTGATGCGAAGCTTGTAGATTTTGTCATCAACTTTGATCTCGTGCTTGTTGTCGTGCTCTGCAACGATTCGTTGTGCTTGTTCTAGGGCAACGACCTTCACGAAGGCTCAACCTAGCACTCTGCTTGGCTGGAGACGAAAAACCTGTTCGTAAGACAAGCCCAATTCCGTGGCAACAAAGTCATGAAGCTCATCATACGACGGCTTCTTAGGCACGTTCACATAATTAATACGGAACGTGTTTTCGCGTCGAACACTCATCGCGGTATTCGGAGCGAAATGAACACGCGAAAAAGACGGATAACTTCTAATAAAACAGAACTTGCGATTCCGAAAACCGAGAGAAAAAAGCTTGCATGTGGCTTCTACGGAAGTTGAGCGCTAACTAAACCTCTATTCACAAACTGTTAGCATTGGGGAGTTGGCATTTCCACTCTTCCCATCCAGAGTGCTTCAATTGGGTGTCCTGATGGTCTCTCCCATTCCAATGAAATATTTAATTCAATAGCGCATACATATTTTTATATAAATGCAAAATATTACAAGCATTTGTATCTGTTATACGGATTATAAAATAAAAACACTGATGAGTAACCGAATATTCAAAATGCGTGAAGTATACAATCAACTTTTGGCTGCGCCCTGTTGCTTACATCCAAATTAAACTGATGTCTTTTTTTTTGTTTCGCGTGGAAGTTTGAAAATGCATGGTCTTTCGCCCGAGCAAATAAAACGAATTGTGCAAAAACGATGCACCGTCAGTGGTCTTTCGATCAGAAAACTGGCTAAGAACATGTGAGCGTTGGAGCAATTCAAAAAGCATTACGGAAGTATCATCAACAGTGCTCTTTCGTAGATTCCTCGATACGGGGTAGAAAACCTGGTCCCACTGACCTTACAATCGACAGAACGATAGGGGACTATTTCAAGCGTCATCCTTCAGCCTCAGTCCAAGATGTAGCGGAAAAGCTAAGTACTTCGGCGACTAATGTTGTGCGTGCCAAGGAGAGAATGGGCCTGCAGACTCATCAGAAACAGAAACAGATAAAAGGAAGCACGAAACAGGCTGAAGCTGTGAAACCGAGGGCTCGAAAGCTGTACGACAAATTGCTGATAAAAAAATCGGGCTTTGTTAACGATGGACGATGAAACCTACATAAAACTCGAACGGGACCACAGCTTTATACCTTACCAAAAGGAAAGGATGTTCCTGGATCAGTGAAAGCCAATCACACAGAAAAATTCGGCAAGAAGGTAATGGTGTTGCAAGCTATATGCGAATTTTTGCACATTCATTTTTGCACATATCGTCCATTCATTACAACAGACACAATGAATGGTCAAATCTACGTGAAGAAGTGTCTGCTAGAAACGTTGCTACCCTTGATCAAACAGCATAACAAGCCTTCAATCATTTGGCCTGATCTTGCTTCCTGCCATTACTCTAAATATGCACTAGAGTGGTATAAAAGGAACAATGTCGTGTTTGAACCAAAGAAGATGAATCCACTAAATTGCCCAGAGATTAACCCTTTTGAAACTACCGGGGCTTTGCCGAAGGCGAAGCTGAGAAAACACATTAAACCAGCGGATAGTGTTGAAAAATTTAAGAACGATTAGACAAAAGTGGTTAAAATGGTAGGAAAAAGCACTGTGCAGAAGGTTATGAGTAGTGTCAAGGGAAAAGCTGGAGAACTCACCTTCCTTACAAAAAATCAAGCAAATTGAAATTAAGATGCGAAGAAAAAGATATTATATACTATTTTTGAGAATAAAATAATCAAAAATCACAGTATGGTCTTTTTATTTGAGGAAGAAAGTAAATTTAAATTTATCGGAAGAGTCTATATGAAACCAACTTAACATAGCAATTAACTCTGCAAATGAAGAATATTGTCGTTAATTCCAAACTGAAGTCAAATCATGTCCAAAAAATCTTCAATGAATAAACAAAATTTAAAAGGAGCAATTTTCCCTCACGAATGCATTTTGACTGAAATGTAGGTGAAAATCCTCCTGAAATATGCAAAATTTGTGCAAATTTCTTAAAGAAGTATATACCACATTCGCCGAAAACAACCGCGATCGCGGATTCTTTGCATGTATTCCAGAATGTTCCAACAGTTTATCTGTCAATCAATTACTACTCACGAAAATCTCGCAGCACTAAAAAACTTGGATGCTTCTAAGGGACCAGAACTGGACTGTATTGCACCCATATTTTTGAAGAATCTTGCAAACGAACTCACCCTTCTTTTAGAACTTCGTTTCAATATGTCTCGGATAAGCGAAAAATTGCCTAACATTTGGAAATCCTCTGATTTGTTTCCGATTTTCAAATCAGGCTCGAAATCTGACATCCTGGACAAGCTGGACTTTTCAATTGGCTGCAGTCATATATGACGCATCGCTAACAAATAGTTCGTCTTAAATTTTCAGACCCCATCTCAGCCACCTCAGGGGTTTCAGAAGGTTCACATTTAGGCCCACTTCTTTTTATTTTGTACATAAACGACATTTCTTACATACTTAAACCAAACTTAGTACCTATATATCTAGACGATATGAAGCTCTTTATGAAGATACATAATTCTAGGGACGCAGAAGAATTCCAGAACAAAAATAATTTATTCAACACCTGATGTAGCAAAAGCTTACTTCAACTTAATATAAAAAAAATGTTGTCCTGCATTTTGCAGGAAAATTGAAACACCTTGTACTGAAATATGTATAGGAAATCAAATGGAAGAAAAATGCAAAATAAAAAGGGACTTAATAAAGTAAATTGTATGCTGGGCTTCACTAACAGAAATCAGCCACAATATTCAAGACCCACACTTCCAACCCGGTAGCTTGACAGCTACGAGTAAAGGCAATGCACCTCGATAATATTGACTCACTGATTTTGTCAAATAGAATGAATCCTTGGACAAATTATCAACTGAGCGTATTTACATCGACTGTTATTTTCAAAGCTGTGTAGCTCATATTTGTTCTTGATGAATATAATGCTGTCGATATGTTGTTACTTTTCTAAATGTTAAATGGTGGATATGTTTACACTTCTTACAGAGAAAAAATAGACTCATAAAAACACTCGAGACTTAGAATACTAGCAACCCTTAGCTGGTGGTCCCTGTCATCTTTTGAACCATGGAAGCACATAAGAAGCTTTCTATTGTGTTGGGCAACACAAAAATGTGTGCTAGAAGCAGATGATACAACATATATTGTTCTCCGTGGCCTAGAACTATCGAATTCATCGAAAACAGAAAATAAATTGTGCCTTAATTTATCAGTTAGTCAACATTCTGCATTCAATTATTGTCAGATAGTCAACGTTTCAATGGAAGCACCTTCTGGAAGTGATGGAAAGTCTTCTAAATACTGAGGAAAATAATAAACTGCAACATAGTGGTAAAATTTGCCGTCGTTCGATTGCAAGCCAAAGCAAGCTGGAACATTGATATTGTTTGCAATCGTTCATACAACAGACCTGATATCAGCGATATCGATAATCTCAAAATACTCTTGTGAATTAGGGCAGTCAAAAATTCTGAAATCCTCAACTTACCGAAGATGGTAAACGGGTTGTCCTAATGCCCCTGTTCCTACTGTCTCTGGTCACCCCCACACAACATACACCTATATGAAACCGACATTCAGCGGTTGGCGCGCCATATGCTATGTGCGAGATGACATCCGCACTCCTGCAGCTCAGAGCTAAGCCCTGTTTTTTCACCTTCAAATTTTACTCTAAGCAGCTGAAACTAATTGGGTCTAAAACATATAAAGGATACTTAGCTGAATTCCTCTTGATAACGTATAGAATCCAAAAGTCAAAATAGATAGCTATCAACGAGAAGCACCTATTGTCTCCAGCTATCTGCTATTGAACGTCGGCTAGACACAAAAATAAGTTGAAGGAGTTGAACCAAATACAATTTTCAATTGTTAAAGCTTTATGTCACATGAAAAATAAAACGGTGCAAAAATTGAGCAGAAAACTTTTTGCGTCTCGCTTCGAGCACAGCCCACTACGATCCAGTTTGAAACACTGTAACGCTATACGTTTTTCATCAATTGAGCATGCCATAAAGAATTACACCTAGGTAACCCTCTCATGACAAGGCAAGTCAAGTTTAATATTATTATAAAAAATCGGATTTATGGCAATGTGTCATAGATAGAGTTATGCTATAAGAGTCAAAATTTATACGTAGCTATATTCCATTATAGCAGATAATTTAGGCAAGCGCCAAACTCTTCGCCATTCCTTTTGCATTGTTTTCAAGCATGAAGACTTCGATTTTTTAAAAGACAACCTTTGTTTGTTGCCATTAGGAAGTTTATAATTCGCAGAAGCTACTCTGACTCAGCCATTTTCGCTAACGAATCAGCTGGAAAACTCGAATTAGTTTATGCGTAGCAGTTTTACTTAGATGTACAGGTAGTGTGTGAGTTTTGTTTTCAGACGCGTTTTAACGTTTGTTGGTCCTTTTCAGCGGACATAGTCCCAAACTAGTCGCGTTCTTGTAAAAAGTTTGAATTTATAGTTTTGAACGAAAAAAGGTAAATCGGTTATTTTATACTATAAGTTTTAATGTGAGTTCACGTTGGACTTACAGTGCTTGTCCCTTTTTTTTTGTACGGGTTGGAACAACGTTTCTGTCGGCAATCATCATCGCTGAATTGGGAATCTCGTCAGTGTTTTTTTTCCCGTGAGTTGAACAACATCGACTCGTGCGCCCAGCAAAGGCCCACCTTTCGAGGTAGTCAAACGATGGAGTGAAGATCGCAAGAAATGTGTGCGAGTTTTTCACCTGACGGTCGCCAATAATCCGTCGGAATTCCACTCAACGTTACAACCCTCTATGGAAACGATACCGAGAGCGTGGTTTCAGTGGTCCGTTGTCAAGTGTCGGACAATGAACCGGACCTAACCCTAAAATAAAGTAGTCTCTCTGAACCCCGCCCAGTCATAGCGGAAAGGTACGATACGCAGGGTCGCCTGGGAAAGAGGGCTCCTATATTGGAGAAGACGGTCAATTCCGGATGCTCTCGACGAATCCGAAACCGGAAGTCATTCATCCAGCCGCCACTCCTTCCGCAACTATAGTTTCGGCCATACTGCGCAAGATCATGATTTGCAGCCCAGCGGAGTCGTAAGTTCCGCCGCTATCGTCACCTCTTCGCCATTTCATCGAGACTCATCCTCCGGCAGCCATCATCAGTGAATCACCGTACAATAAAAACCTGTGCAGGTACATCGTTCAGTTTTCATGGCCATGATATAACCCGTACTCCCACACATACGCTTACACGAGAGGTCCAACCCTAGTAGCACACTTGTTGCAAATAAGTCAATGTAACTGCAATGTGACTCATTTAAGTCATAATCAAGTTTCTGCAACCAATTATGAAAGAGATGTGTTGCTTGGGAATGTGAATGAATGTAAAATATAGTGCGGTTAAAGTTTGAAGTTTGGTATTTTTTAGTTGAAACCCCGTGATAATAAAGCTCACCTTATACTACGTTTCCATTTTTAGTTTTCTCCGCTCTTTTGAGTAAACATTCCTTCAGGCGTTTTGTTGGATAGTGGGTAAGTCAGAGTGCATCGAATAACGAATTACGAGTACGGTCGTTCAATAGTAGAAAAGAAGAATTCGGCTTTTTCCGAAACATTGTTTTAGTTTGTAAACACCGTTCAAGAAGTTCCCTGAGGTAGTCTCTATTCGGAGGGCAATACAAAACACGACCAGTGGTCTCTCTGATGAGAGTCGCGCTAAAGCCATTGTGTTTTAACTAACCTCGAGCTATTTTGCGAACGATTACAACACCAAACATTTCTGTTTACAATCACCTCACATTTCTTCTGTAATATCAATTAATTGAAAATTTGATTACAAACATTAGAAAAGTGAACATTTACATTTATAGATATTTTTCTCCAAGTATCAGTATGATAAAACGCCGCTTTGGAAGAATCAATCAAAGATTTAATGTTATCCCCTGAGTCAACAAGAACAACAATAATTTGTGTTGTGTTGTGGTAATATGTTTGTGTAGAAACAAACAACCTGCCTATTTGTTTCGAATCAAAATCGTTTGTTTAAACAACTATTTTTTTAGTTTGTATGTCAACAAATAAGTTTGATGTTTCAAACGGGACTGTTGTTTCTCCGTGTAGAAATGCACAGTGGTCCAGAATGCGAATTTAGCTGGAAAGATACATAGACATCTCTGCCGCCGTTAGTATTAGTAAGCAGTTTCACTATCGTTTTGCTGGTTGAAAATAATAAACAAACCGTTGTCAACCTGAACATTTTGACAGTTGATCTTGTGGTTGAAAACAATAAACAAATCGATCATATACGTTTAAAGCAGCACGCTAGTGTTGTGAGATCGCTCGGCGAGAACCAAATTTTCAGACTAAGTTTGAAGCTTTGGAGCAAAATTGTCTTCCACGAAGTTGTTTCTAATAACAAGGCGCTTCACCCCACTTCGTTCAGCGAAAGAAGAAAGTTCGTTCGATCCAGCGCTCCGTTATTTGGAAGATTTATTCGAGTGCTAGCCTTGGAAATAACTAGTTTTTTTTCTCAAAATATACTCACCTCAGTGAGTAGAGCAAAAGTGAGTCTTTTTTCTAAGAAGGCAGTGTGGTTTTCCAGTGAAATAGGAAAATCAAGCAGTGCTTGCTGGCGAATTATCTTCCCGCTTATTTTCGCTTCATCTCCGCGTGGTGACGCTAACCAGCGATACACCACTACACCGCCAACGGTCATCCGACAGCGTTGAGCGAGTGCACCTGAAGGCGATCGTTTCAGCGCACCGCTCCCCGCTCCCCGCATAGAAGTGCGACGTTCGCGCATACGGTGCGTCAGCAGCAGTAGCAGCAGCAGCAGCAGCAGCAAAAGATCAGTAATATTAGTTAAGTTTTTTTTTTCCCCCGTCCCTCATTCCACTAGAGTTTAGCTTTAATTTGTGTGTTCCTTGTTTGTGTCTGTGTGTGATTTAAATTGTTGGCAAGTAAAGGCAAATCGTGCATGTGGAAGAGGTTTCTTCGACATGGACGGTTTGTACGAAAAGAGCCTTTGCCACCCGATGATGGGGTGGCACTAAACAAATTCCGACCGCGATCGTATCCAATTGACTCGGTCGGTCCATGGGTTGTCTACTTTCAGCCCAAAATGAAACCTTTGAACGTTTACCAAATCACTACTGATCTGACGAAGCGATTCTCAGCCGTGACAGAGATCACGAAAGTAAAATTTAATAAACTCCGTGTTGTCGTCTCTAACCTAGAAACAGGCTAATGAGATTGCTGCTTCCCAGCATTTTACACTCGAATATCGAGTTTATATTCCAGCTCGTGATGTGGAGATTGTAGGAGTGGTCACAGAGGCGAGTCTGTGCCCTGAAATTTTGAAGAAGCGGGCGGTTGGCCGATTCAAGAACCCTCTGCTCCCCCAGTTCAGATACTGGAAGTGACAAAATTAGTTAAAATATCGCACAGCGAGGGTAAGAAGAAAATTACCCACACAGACTCGTTTCGGGTAACCTTTTCTGGCTCTGCCCTTCCTCACTTTTTAGAACTGGACAAACTTCGGCTACCTGTGCGGTTATTTGTACCCCGGGTAATGATTTGCCAAAACTGCCAGCAGATGGGGCATACGGCCTCCCATTGCGGCAATAAGACACGCTGCTCAACTTGCGGGGAGAAACATGAGGCTGGCCCCTGTGCAGATAACACACTAAAATGTGTTTTCTGCAAGGGAACCCCTCCTCACGCTTCTCGTCGTGCCCGGCGTATAAACAACGCGGGGAAAAATTAGAACGTTCGCTAAAACAACGTTCGAAGCAATCTTTGCAGAAATGCTTAAGAAAGCTTCGCCACCCGATACCAATACAAATCCTTTCGCTCCTCTCTCAGATGACGAGTCTGATTCGGATTTGGTTGAGGAGGGGCATCTTTAGTTTTCCAGAAGGTGCTCCACGGAAGCGAAGACGCATCCGAGCTGTGAAAGCAGCTGAACAGAAGCCTCAAATAAACATGCCCAATTCCAAGAGCAGAGAAAAGAAGGATATTCCGAATCCTCCTGGTTTTCGTAGTGCCAACTACACACAGGATTTCCCATCTCTCCTGGGGACATCTAAATCCCCTGATGCCCCGATTTTAAGAACAGAAGCCCCCCTTCATCTGGGCTGTTCTCGTTCGATGATATTGTGGAAGGTATTTTGAAGTACCTCGAAATGTCTGACCCTCTTAAAAGCATTGTTATGGCAATGCTTCCCACTGTGAAAACTTTTTGAAGAAATTAACATTAAAGTGGCCCATCCTTGCAGCTATCATTTCCTTCGATGGATAATTTGCCAAAAGAGGTCGGGGATTTGATCACTGTTCTGCAGTGGAATTGTCGAAGTCTTATTCCTAAATTGGAATCATTCAAATTTTTAGCTCACAATATCGGTTGTGATGCATTTGCTCTTTATGAAACATGGCTTTCAGCCGAAATCGATCTTCCGATTAACGATTTCAACATTATTCGGCTTGATCGTGAGGATTCACGTGGAGGAGGAGTACTTTGGGGATCAAAAAGTGCTACTCCTTCTATAGAGTGAATTTTCCTCCAATTCCAGGTATTGAAGTTGTCGCATGTCAGGCTGTTATTAAAAATAAAAGCCTTTGCATTGCTTCCGTGTACATTCCTCCTAGAGCACCAATTAACCGAAAACAACTTTCAGATATTTGTTCGGTTCTGCCTGCTCCGCGGTTGGTCATGGGAGATTTTAACTCACGGTACAGGCTGGGAGAACTGTATGATGACAACCGGTCTTCTTTGATATATGACCTCTGTGACAACTTCAATATGACAGTTCTCAACAATGGAGAAGTTACACGCTTGGCTGGTCCATCCTCACTTGGTAGTAGGTTAGACCTCACACTTTGCTCGAATTCATTATCGTTGGACTGCACGTGGAATGTGATCCAGGATCCCCACGGTAGTGATCATTTGCCTATAAAAATTTCTGGTTGCCACCGGGCTCACTCCACCGGCATCCATCAACGTCACGTATGATCTAACTCGTAATATCGATTGGACAAGGTTCAAGACAGCAGTAGATGAAGCCTTATCAACGGTAGAAGGGCTTCCACCGCTGGAGGAATATAACTTCCTCTCCAACCTGATTTTGGAAAGCGCGCTTCAAGCTCAAACTCGACCAGTTCCAGGGACGTCATTTCGCAGGAAACCTCCTTCCCCATGGTGGGATCAGCAATGCACCGAGGTTTACCGCAAAAAGTCTGACGCGTTCAAAGTTTTTCGTAGACGTGGAACACCTGAGCACTTTGAAAGGTACACGGCTCTCGAACGAGAATTTAAGAGCCTCATCAAGGCCAAGAAACGCGGTTACTGGCGACAATTCGTGGACGGATTATCGCGCGAAACGTCGATGAGTACCCTTTGGAATACGGCGCGAAGATTGCGTAACAGAATTACGAACAACGAGAACGAGGAGTACTCGGACCAATGGATCCTCAAGTTCGCGCGAAAAGTTTGTCCAGATTCTGTGCCAGCACAAATGTTTCCTCGCGAAACAACGAATTCGATAGATGAGATTAGCCAACCCTTTTCAATGGTAGAACTCTCTCTCGCACTCCTTTCGTGTGGCAATACGGCTCCAGGAGCTGACAGGATCAAGTTCAACTTGCTCAAGAACCTCCCAGACGTCGCGAAGAGGCGCATGTTGAACTTGTTTAATCAGTGTCTGGAACTCAACATTGTACCGGATGATTGGAGACGGGTGAGAGTTATTGCCATTCAAAAACCTGGTAAGCCCGCGTCCGACCACAACTCCTATCGACCCATCGCGATGTTATCTTGCATTCGCAAGTTGTTGGAGAAAATGATCCTTTTCCGTCTGGACAAATGGGTTGAGACGAATAACCTGCTTTCAGATACTCAATATGGTTTCCGTAGGGGTAAGGGAACGAACGACTGTCTCGCGTTGCTTTCCACAGATATTCAGTTAGCTTTTGCTAAAAAGAGCAAATGGCTTCTGTATTCTTGGATATCAAGGGGCTTTTGATTCAGTATCTGTTGAAGTTCTCTCAGATAAACTCCATGCTTGTGGTTTTTCACCATTAATGAACAATTTTTGTACAATTTGCTGTCAGAGAAACATATGAGCTTTTCTCATGGAAACTCTACAGCTTTTCGATTTAGCTACATGGGTCTCCCCAGGGATCATGTTTAAGCCCTCTTTATATAATTTTTATGTCAAAGACATTGACGGTTGTCTAGGTGACAACTGTACGTTGAGACAACTTGCAGATGACGGCGTAGTGTCTGTCACGGGACCCAATGGGGTCGATCTACAAGGACCCTTGCAGGATACCTTAGACAATTTGTCTACTTGGGCTCTAGAGCTAGGTATCGAATTCTCTACGGAGAAAACTGAGTTGGTAGTTTTTCTAGGAAGCATAACCCTGCACAACCGAAACTTCAAATTTTGGGTACACCGATAACTCATTCCATGTCATTTAAATATCTTGGGGTCTGGTTCGATTCAAAGTGCACCTGGAGATCTCACATTGAGTACCTGAAGCGAAAATGCCAGCAAAGGGTCAATTTTTCTGCACAATTACCGGGACCTGGTGGGGAGCGCATCCGCAAGATCTTCTAACGTTGTACCGGACAACGGTTTTGTCGGTTATGGAATACGGTAGTTTTTGTTTTCAGTCAGCGGCTCGGTCGCACATCATTAAACTGGAACGTATTCAGTATCGGTGTCTTCGTATCGCGTTAGGTTGCATGCACTCGACTCACACCATGAGTCTTGAAGTGCTGGCTGGCATGTTGCCACTCTCAGATCGGTTTACAGAGTTATCTCTCCGGCTCCTCACCAGGTGTGAAGTTATGAACCCCCAGGTGATCGAAAATTTTGAGAAGCTCCTAGAGTTGAATCCTCAAACCCGCTTCATGAGCTTGTATCATTTGTACATAACACAGGATGTCAGCCCTTCGCTTAATATTCCCAATTGTGTTTCCTTCTCCGACTTCGGAAATTCGGTTCATTTTGATTTATCCATGAAACAGGAGTTTCGTGGAATCCCAGAGCATCATCGTCCTATGATTGCTCCGGTGATATTTGCTGCAAAGTTTGGCCTAGTTGATTCCACCAAAACGTTTTTCACAGACGGGTCTTTGATAGAAGACTCCGCTGGCTTTGGTGTATTCAATGAAAATTATAGCGTCGCTCGTAAACTTCAAGCACCTTGTTCTGTTTTTGTCGCGGAATTGGCAGCAATTTATTTTTCTTTAGAAACTGTTGCCTCTTTTACACCGGATCAATACTTCATTTTCACGGATAGTCTTAGTTCTATAGAGGCTATTCGCTCCTTGAGGCCGGTAAAGCACACCTCCTATTTTCTTATGAAAATACGAGGTCTTCTAAGTGCTTTATCTTCACGTTCTTTTATTATCACCTTTGTGTGGGTCCCTTCTCATTGTTCGATTCCTGACAATGAGAAAGCGGACTCGCTTGCAAGAGGTGGGCGCTATGGAAGGCGATATTTATGATCGACAAATCGCCTTCAACGAATTTTTCCATATTTTTCGTCAGATATCACTCGATAGCTGGCGGTATAAATGGAGTTGAGGAGACTTGGGGCGATGGCTACATTCTATCACTCCAAAGGTGTCTAAGAAATGTTGGTTCAGGGAGTTAGATGTGGGTCGAGACTTCATTCGTGTGATGTCTCGCCTCATGTCCAATCATTATTCTTTAAACGCTCATTTGTTCCGTGTTGGGCTGGAGAGACAGCAATCTCTGTGAATGCGGACAAGGTTACCAGGACGCAGATCACGTTATTTGGTTTTGTGCTGAGCATCGTGGAGTCAGATCTGGGCTGTATGATTCCCTTCGGGCTCGAGGTAGACAACCCAATGTATCCGATTCGAGATATTTTGGCTGCGCGCGATCTGGAGTTTATGAAACTCATTTATGTGTTTTTGACTAACATTAACCTTAGATTGTAGTTTGATTAACTAACTTGTTTAGAGTTAAATTTGTGAGGAATGTAGTGCGCCAGTGTGTGAGTGTGGTTGTGTGTGTGTGTGTGTGAGTGTGTTTGTGTGTGTGTGAGTGAGTTATCCAATTAAAAAAATGTAATTTGAAGTTCTAGATATAAGAAAACCATTGTTCCTTATGCTTTGCTCAAAATTTCCACCCCAATTTTCCCATCCTTAAAATTGTTATTCCTATTAACCTCGAGACGACCGCGAGTAATCGGTTCTATCCCCTTAACCTTAGTTCTAAGATAACTGATGTATATAAACATGAAAACTTGGCTCTGTAAAGTTGATTCGATTGAGCCTGTACAAATAAATGAATTCGTAAAAAAAAAAACAAGGCGCTTCTTTTGGCGTGAATGAAAACTAGGGTGGTTCTTATTTGAAGAGAAATCGAAATTTTTTTTGCAGAAATAAGTACACACATTATCCAGGAAAAAAAAAAGGAGAATAAATTATTGCAACAACTTTGATTGCGCACACACACACACATACACACACACACACACGCACGCACGCACAAACACACGCACACACACACGCACACACACACACATACACACACATACACACACACACATTCGGTGGACAATATCCACTAGAATCCACCTTCATGCCATTTAGAAAGTGGAAAATGTTTTCCAACAACAAGTGAGTCTTATGTTTCCAGTGGAATGAAAATGTTTAGTCAAGCAGAATTTCGTTTTCTATGTTATATTCATGTAATTTATGTTAGTCTTGGGAAATATCTACATGGGTTTCCAACAGAAAGGTCAATAAACTACATCAATTATTATGCTTGATGCTGAGAGAAGTGTAACTCATAAGAGACTCAAAGAGAAACATATACATTATATAAAAAACATCCTGTTCAGCATTCTTTTTCTCCCATTTTTCGCCAGGTGATGTGATGTGATAAGAAACCACCGTCAGCGCAAGGTTTACCCATTTCTTCAAGACTATCCTCAGCAGGTTGTCCCGAGAGAAAAGCCCACGTGATAGCTTGTTGTAGCAGGGCCAGTCGATCTTAAATAGGACCTTTGGAAGACCACGGTTTAAATTGCGTGTCTTCACACGACAACGGTCTGGAAATTCCACGAACCATTGCACATTGGTCCGAAAGGGCGATTTTCAGGAATAAAATAAAAAGTGCACTTAGATGACGTGTAATCGATTTGGTGTCTTTGAAGAAGTTTTTGATAAGATTAAGGCGCATCTGAAAAAGGGGTCGTCCACAAACTGCGTTCATTGGGGCACGATTTATTTTTTTAACTTTTTTGTGTGACGTTTTAGGCTTTTAAAACATTCTACAAAATTGTAGAACTCACAATTTCCATAAACTTTGCATAAAACATCAACTTGCTATCTTGTTTTTTTATTGAGATATGAAGCATTTTATATGGGAACCCTTTTAAAATCGGTTTTTTAGCTCTAACTTTTTTCTTTGATTTTTTCTCGGTCTACCATGTTCTAAAAAGTTTTTCCTTTTATTTAGACACACAACTTTTACGAAGACAGCAATACGCTATCTTTTAGAACTGAAATGATACAAGCGTTTTGTTGTTCAAAATATGCCATTTTCCAAGGGTTATATCTCAAAATGGCGCAAATATTTTGGAAATAAAATTACGTGACATTATGGTAAATATTTGATTTAACATTTATATGTTTTAATATATGGGGGGTAATTGATAATTACTAGGTGGGCATGTATCAAAGAAGTGTGGTTTTCGGTAAAAATACAGTCTTCAATGAGCTTTTCAATTGTAATTTCTTACTTTGAGTTTTCCGCGGCATTCTATGGTGAAGAAAGTTTTTCTTTTCACAGAAACACACAAAGTTTTGGATGATGGCTGTACTCTAGCCTCTAAATTTGAAAAGATACAGGCATTTGTTTTTATCGAAACATACTGTTTTCAACAATAACAATGAAGGGAGGCGACATGCGACATACTATGTGTTGAGGAAATCAAGTAAGCCATGGAATCGCAGGAAGAGAAAATAATTCACTATCCTAACAATCGTTGCTGAGTACGGTAATAAAAAACAATAATTATCAATCGGAAAAGTGTTTAAAGAAAACTTCATGCTGAAGAAATAAACAGCTACAAAAGAACGAAAACAATTTGCAAGCAACCCAACCAAAAGCAAATAACAAAATTATTTCAAGTTTTGTTATTCAGTTACGCTGTTTTCATAACAGAGGTTGTTAGAATTTAGATCGCGGATGTTGTTAAAATAACCGAAATTCTAACAAAAGAGACTCTAGATATAACAATATTATAGCAAACTATGATATACAAATTTTGTAACAGTTTTGTTACGATGTAGCAAAATCATATCAGCTAGTGCTAAAATTAATTCACTTTCTTTACGTAGCTTGTGCCTCCCTGGGCATTAAATCATAGTTTGTTATAAGTATGGTTTACAATTATCCAGATGAATTTTTATTTAACAAATTTTTATCATAATCAATTAGTCGTAACAAAGTTTGTTATAATTTTGTTATTTTTATGTTATACGCTTCTGGTCGGGAAACCATCTGAACAATTGGTCCTCTGTCTAGGTGAGTGCCCTTTCGGAAGCTGAAACTGAACACTATGATTATGAATGATTTTTTTTTATAGAAATGTCCATTACAATATCCAATATCCAGAAATTGAACGCTTTCTGGATATTGGATATTGTGATGGACATTTCTATAAAAAAATCATTCTGCAATCATAGTGTTCAGTTTCAGCTTTCGAAGGGAACTCACCGAGACAGAGGAACAATTGTTCAGATGGTTTGCTTGCAAATTGTTTTCGTTCTTTTGTAGCTGCTTATTTCTTCGGCTTGAAGTTTTCTTTAAAAACTTTTCCGAATGATAATTATTGTTTTTTATTACCGTACTCAGCAACGATTGTTAGGATAGTGAATTATTTTCTCTTCCTGCGATTCCATGGCTTACTTGATTTCCTCAACACATAGTATGTCGCATGTCGCCTCCCTTCATTGTTATTGTTGAAATCTTTTCAAATTTAAAGGCTAGAGTACAGCCATCATCCAAAACTTTGTGTGTTTCTGTGAAAAGAAAAACTTTCTTCACCATAGAATGCCGCGGAAAACTCAAAGTAAGAAATTACAATTGAAAAGCTCATTGAAGATTGTATTTTTACCGAATACCACACTTCTTTGATTCATGCCCACCTAGTAATTATCAATTACCCCCCATATATTAAAACATATAAATGTTAAGTCAAATATTTACCATAATGTCACGTAATTTTATTTCCAAAATGTTTGCGCCATTTTGAGATATAACCCTTGGAAAATAGCATATTTTGAACAACAAAACGCTTGTATCATTTCAGTTCTAAGAGATAGCGTATTGCTGTCTTCGTAAAAGTTGTGTGTCTAAATAAAAGGAAAAACTTTTTAGAACATGGTAGACCGAGAAAAAATCAAAGAAAAAAGTTAGAGCTAAAAAACCGATTTTAAAAGGGTTCCCATATAAAATGCTTCATATCTCAATAAAAAAACAAGATAGCAAGTTGATGTTTTATGCAAAGTTTATGGAAATTGTGAGTTCTACAATTTTGTAGAATGTTTTAAAAGCCTAAAACGTCACACAAAAAAGTTAAAAAAAATAAATCGTGCCCCAATGAACGCAGTTTGTGGACGACCCCTTTTTCAGATGCGCCTTAATCTTATCAAAAACTTCTTCAAAGACACCAAATCGATTACACGTCATCTAAGTGCACTTTTTATTTTATTCCTGAAAATCGCCCTTTCGGACCAATGTGCATTGTCCAGTCAACAAATCCGTCGAATAACCCCCCAATCCCAGTGTTATATTTGTTACAGGAACAGTGAAAATCTTTAGCATAAATGATAATGATCGTAGTATTTAATAGTAGTAACATAAACATAAACATAATCATGTGAAAACTGGGGAAGGGGACCATCAGGGCACTCGACTTTTATGAAAGGAGGGTGGGCGCTTTCCTCAACCCATTTAGGCATCCTCATGCTAGATAAGGGAAGGTCCATTAATTATGTCACACAGTTAGACTGGGAGGGGGGAGGGTCTAGGGGATACGTGACAATCCATACAAAAACAATTGAAGGTCCATACAAAAAACGTGACAAGGGGGGTTATAAACGGTTACTTTTTGCGTGACATTCTTAATGGACGTTCCCTAACTCGCTTTTTGGACAATAGCTCAATCTTGTTGGTGGAAGGTTTTTTTAATTAATTCTGTACAACGTTAGCGTTAAAAAAGTGGACTTCCTTCGGATGGTGATAAAAAAAGCAAAGACAGATAATTGCTTTCAATACACAGGTAGTAAAAAAATGTCTACGCCCTTTCGAAGCATGTTTTTGAGTTCTTTCTTCGGTTTATTTATCAATTCCTCCTAAGTTTTCGCGACAAAAATGTTGAGGTAGATATCACGCTTCAGGTTGGCCCAGAAATTATTGATGCAACGCAGCTGATGGACGCTGGGCGGGTTCGCCGACTTGGGTACCACATTGATATTCAGCCGCTCCATCTCCTCCAATGACCGCTTTGAGTAGTGGGCCGACGCCAGATCAGGCCAGAACACCGCGTCTTTGCCCTTAGGGTATTTCTTGATGAACGACGCAACTTCCGGCACGCATTTCGTACAATAAATATCCTCGTTCACGGTCAGTCCGGAGCGAAAGCATAGCGGCTTTGACATCCCCTTCTCGCTGATTGTCAGCCACTGCAGCACATTCTTCGCGAGCTTGGTGTGTGAAATAAACATCACCTTGGAGCTCACTTCCTTCGTGGGGAAGTTAAATACGAAGTGCCCTACCAGTCGTTGCCATCCAGGGTGAATTAGGTCTCGTCGTCCATCACCAACGCCACGTCGCGATACGTCGGGAAAATTAAGCTGAGTATCTTATTCAGTCACTGCCGCTGCGTCATTGCCTGCAGCTCCAAAACCAGTGGACGCGACTTTCGCTTCCTGACATGTATGTTCATGCTCGCCAGGTACTTTTTCACTGTTTGGCCGGTTGAACCGACCTCCCGGCCATGCGCACGCAGCGATGTAGCCACTTTTCCCTCGGTCTTCCTCTTCAGCATCCTTTGGAGCTTCTTGTCGCTCAGGGTCGTCGGCCGACCGAAACTGGGCTTTCTTTCAATGCTCTGATTGTTGTCTAAGTGCCGCACGATGTCCGTTTTCGACGCGGAGTGCCGTTCTTTGAACGCGCACACTTCTGAACGGAGTTGCTTCACTGTTTCTGCCATCACGGTTAGAGTTCGACTGTCAAATTTTGTCTGCTAATTCATGGGTTACTATGATTGATGCTGCATGGGTTGTTTTATTAGTGCGGGTGAAGGTAAATCCATGATATATCGGCAATTTTTGTCCATTTGTTCATGCAAATGATATGTGGACAAGCTTAAGTGATATTGCCTATAAATCGACCCAATAAATATTTGGCTCTTTGTACTATAACATCATAAGGACTATCAGTTATTTCCGTGCTACAATGGGATGTAGTCCACATCATCAAAAATGCAGGAGAAAACGATAATTATGTAATGTCTACTAATTCAGTATTCAGTCGTTATCTATTTCGTTTCCAGAATTAATGTCTCGCCGGCAATGGTATGCTGCACTTACATGAGGAAATGACAAGGAAAAAACATAGCCCTAAGACAGAGACATCATTTCACAACCCTGACCTACTCATCATTTACGGGAGAGTATGGCCAGAAAACGAGCCTCCAGGCTTTCCGCAGAAAAGAGAATTATAAGAAGAAGAAAAACCCTTATTACAACAACCTCAAATTCACCCTCAATCAGATCATGGCGGTGCAACCACGTTCTCCCTCTCAGAGTTCATTCTCTCTGAACAAGCACACTGAAATTCAAACACGATTATGCGAGGAAGAGTTCACTAGTGAATTCACGCGACGAACCGGTTCAGTGTGTGTCGATTTCCATCCTTAGGGAAAAAGCTTTGATTTCCACTCCGTTCGGACCGGCGCCGTACGATTACAGAGAGAATGGAAATTTGCTGCCCGATGACGGCGGAGAATTTCTGCAGTTCCAACGGGTCCGCTGGAATGCGATTGATTAGTTTCGACTGTAAACTGCCAACGGACGGACACGTGTGCGATATTGTGCCGCGACGGGGCCCTACTAAGCGGATTATTTTTTTGGTGTATTTCTTCCTGTCAGTAAGGGAGTCTGAGTGTATGTGCATTTGCCTTTTGAGTCCTGTGTCGGTCGATGGAGAGCCATTAAGGTTAATTTTATGCACATTCCTGACTGTTCTGGTGACGGGTGGTGATTTCCATGCTGTTAAGGTGTGTAATTTGAGTTCGAACGGGTCCTGAACGGGTGGTAACTCTTCGGGATATCTTTCCGGAATAGCGGCGAGCAAGAGTGAAGGGACGAAGGAGGCGGACCTACGTGCTAGCTGGCCATATCCGAGTGGTGCTAATGATCTGAGCGAGAGGGGTTGGGAATGATGGTGAACCTGAGGCGAATTTAGTGCATCCATCCACAATCCATGCTCTCTTGCTGGGTGAAAAGTGTGCTGTTAATTGTACATTGCATTACACGGTATCGTGTAGCAATGACTGGCCCTCGTGGGGGATGAGTGGCCGCTTGGGTGGTGTGAAGTGGCGACATGCAGTGAAGTGAACTACCAGTGTCTGCTTCCGCGTGGTGCTCCTTCCCAACCGTAGTTCTGGCGGGTTCGTAATTGTATGATCCTGAAATCGTATAGTTTGCTATTGCTGTTGCTGCAAACGAAAGCCGCTGCAGTGAACGTGAAATGATTTATTAATTGCAAACAGCCGACGACGCACGGAAGAAAATAAATCAAGTCGAATAGTGCAAAAAGTGGCAGTGGTACAACAACAAGGAAAAGATACAAAAAAAAGGTGATACAAGAAACGCGGAGTCTTGAGGGGAAATTGTCCTCAGTTAAGTACAAAGGATAAAAACATGTTATTAAGGATGTTTCAAGCTGTGTGATATGCAAATTAATGTCCTTGTTGGTGAACCGAGTGGATACATGCGACACCAAGACCGTGTAGAATAAAACAGAATTCAAGCTGCTGCGGACATAAAGCTGAGAGTTTTCGTTGTAAAGTGGCACGTTTTATTCATGCCAGAGGAGTTTCACGAGCATGACAGTGTTTAAGGTATGATTTTGAATTAGAATTATTTCATTTTTGTCGTATTTTCGGTTGCGGATAGTAGGATAACCACTTTCTTTTTTTAATCGTAAGATTCTCTTGCTTTGTCAAATAAACTGCAGGTAGGCACAAGAAAATCACTCTTTGAGTGCACTGTGAAGCGGAATGTTTCGGTTTATTTGCTTTTATATAAGATTATCAAGAGATTTTAATGAATAATGGGGAAAAAGCTCTAAAGGGAGCCTATGGATCAAGAATTGGGCTGATTGATTAAAATTGCCCTGGTTGTAATTCTCTCTCATGTCTAGTTTCATGTAAAAAAAATTCTGGCGGATTTCAAGCATAGGCTTGGGTAATGACTTTCTAATTATAACCTGTTCTATTTTTAAGACTATTTTCCGTCTGACTTTTTTCTCACGTGTTTCAACTGCCATCGATGCAATTGTTGACCTACATGTCTCAATAATAAATAAATAACGAAAATATTACTTTTTTCACCATCCATTTGCATTGCATTGTTGATAAGTCTTGTTGATCTGGAAAAACTAATTGGATGCATAAGCCCACATGCCTCCCTTTCCCCTACGGCATGTCTTGTGTACTGCAGGGAACAATGCATTTGTTACTGTTGCGTAGAAAATTACAGCTAGCTTGTTGCAGATAAGCCATAGGCGTAGCAAGCGGGAACGTCTCCCCCCATAACTTTTGATAATATTTTTAGAATTTTAATGTTTGTTTCAACTTTTTACTTACTATTTTTTACTAACTGAACCCGGCGCGAGCCTTGCTACGCTTGCAAATAAATGAATGAAAATTTAATAGAACTGGCGCTTTCTATGTATTTTTAAGAATGAGTTTTGTTAAAATATTTTCGTTTGCTTTTATGGGTATTTCAAAGTGGTTCAAGTAGCCCTTCTGCTGAAAGTTGTACAGCAAAAGCGGGAGCAGTTCAAGCCAAAATTTGTCTGTTGTCGGTTCAAGCCAGGGTTCTTAGTGCTCACGTGTCACGATAAGTACACAGCTATTTGGGTTAAGGAAAAACTACCAACTTTATCTTTCTGGGAAGAAGCTGATCTGGTAGTAATGGACGAGGATCAAATCCCACGTCCCGACGTGCTGATCGCCTTCTTTCACTGAAGTGTCAGGTATGATAATGACATGATTTGGTAATGACTCTAATTGAAAGCCAGAATGAAAACCTTTTAACCGATGGGTGGAGAATCTTACATCGTCACACGAAATGAGATCATCTTGAGCTCACTCTGTGATATGTAGTGAATCACTCGGTGGTTGGAACAGTAATACGTTTATTTAATGTTTCTTTCTTAAAGCTAAACGGGTGCCGATCGCGTAGCACACGCTGCGTCAGCATAAGCATTTATCGTCCGTTGAACGATGTTGGATGTTTATACCGATAATGCTTACCAAGCATAAGCAATCCATATCGCACTCGGTTGATCGTGCATATATGTTGAGTAAGACTGTGGCTAGGTCGGTATGCACCACACTCTTATTGTTGATGATTCCTCGCTGCGTAAATTGGAGGAAAAAAAATCGTTCTGAACTACAGATTTGAGGAGATGTACACATGGATTCCAATGAAGTCCATCAACAGTCACCTGGTACAAGAGGGCCTGGGAGACAGGAGAATATATGGTCAGAAAAGGCCACTCAGTTTAACCCTGAGAATAGTAATGTCGCCGGGTGTAGTAGTTCAAAACACCAAAGAGAATACTTTGCCCATGGTGATAAAGGACCACAGATTAGAAAACCCTTGAAGGCTGGATATAAAAATAAATAAATAAATAAATTTTAAACACAACCAAATGAGTCTTATAAAATTTATTCAGATAAATCTTCCCCACGCGAAGGGTGCATCAGCAATACTCAGCAGAAGAATAATCAAGGAAAATATTGACGTGGGTCTAATTCAAGAGCCCTGGGTAAACAGTGGTAAGGTATTGGGTTGCTCCTTGCCAAATTTTAAGCTTTTGTACGATGAAAGTGACTCAAGACCTAGGACAGCAATTTTTGTAAATAGGAAGACTCTATAAATTATTGTAAAAATATTAACGCCCTATTTATAACAGGGTGTGATGCAAATGCCCATCATACATTGGGGGGTAACGCGGGCACAATAAAAGAGGCGAAAATTTTCTGAACTACATTTCGTCTAAAATATTGGCATATGTAATAGAGGAAATTCGCCAACATTTATAAACTGTAATCGTGATGAGGTTCTTGATCTCTCCATCTGCAGTGACCTTTTATGAAGTTTGCAGAAGCAAATAATTTCTCATCTCCGTGCGAAGCGCTAGGAGTGGACAGTAATTTTATTGCTTGAACGAACAGACATGAAGAGAAAGTGTATTGATAGTTCCGTATAGGGCAACGCAGGCTTTGAAATTGAAAGATACAAGTTTGAAAACGAGCGGAGGGCGTTTGAACGGTAGTATCCGATCAAGCACATAACCCTTTGTCATACTACCCCATGCTGGATAGGCAAGGGGGGAAATGCAAAGGGAATGCAAAGGAAATGCAAAGGGGAAAAAGCCGCTGATGAAATCCTTTGTAAAATGATTTCATCATATCATTCTAGTTGTCCTGTTCAACAAAGGTCATCTACAAGAGATGTTCCTTGGTGAAACGACAAGCTGGCAGGATTGTGGAAAAAAATGTAGACAATTGAGACGGGCCTGTGAAGAGATCAGCAACGCTCCAACTGCTGCAAGGCTGCACAAAGTTCTTTCAAAAGATCATTCAAATGGTCTTGGCAGCCTTAAAAAGAGGATGGTAGTTTGGCAGTCGATTGTTCCGAAACTTTGGAAGTCATGATGAGAGCTCACTTCCCGGGGTCAACATCTGTATTTGATGAAACACAGGACTTAGATGAGGAAGGACGCTTATGGTTAGCAGATGATTATCTTGAGGTTTGTGCAATTTTCACGCCATCTAGAGTTGAATGGGCACTGAGTTCTTTTCAACCTTTAAAATCAGCTGGGAGAGACGAAATTTTCCCAGTCTTGCTCCAGCAGGGAAAAGATTTGCTTACTCCATTGCTGACTAAATTATTTAGAGCTAGTGTTACTCTCAGTTATATACCAAAAGCTTGGAGAAAGGTTCGGGTTGTCTTTATTCCAAAAGCAGGAAAAATAGATAAAACGACCCCCAAAGCCTTTAGACCTATCAGTCTTTCCTCTGTCCTATTGAAGACAATGGAAAAAATGGTGGACGACGTTTTTAAGTCAACAAGCTTAATAGAGTCTCCCTTGAGCACAAACCAATGTGCCTACCAATCAGGAAAATCTACAAAACGATGCTACAATCGCTAGTTAATAAAATCGAGAAATCGCTTCAAGCCAAAGAAATAGCTTTGGTAGCTTTTCCTGATATTGAAGGAGCATTCGACGATGCATCCATACAATATAGCTCAATGCGCTCCGCATTGGAAGCAATGGGCCTCGAAAACTGTATTATCGACTGGATAATGGTGATGCTAAAAGACCGAGAAATTTCTGCTGACCTTGGAGGTGCGCAATTAACTATTAGATCGATTAAGAGCTGTCTTCAAGGAGAAGTCCTATAGCCATTATTTTAGTCCTTAGTAGTAGACAAACTCCTTAAAATAATAGCAGAGCGTGGTACGAGGTGATTGGCTTTGCTGAAGATTTAGCTAGATTAGTTCGTGGGAAGTTTGATGACCTGATATTTAGTCGGTAACAAACTGCTCTCAATATAATTGTAAAATGGTGTAGAATAGAAAGCTTAAATGCAAACCCTTCTAAAGCTGTAATAGTACCTTTTACCAAAAGGAGAAAGCTAAATATAAAATAGTCTACTCTCAATGGAGTTCAAGTTCAGTTTGCGGAAGAAGTTAAACACCTTGGTGTTACTTTGGATAAAAAAAACTGAATTGGAACTCCTATATTGATAAAGTTATTATTATTATTAAGGGTACAAACGCCCTATGGGTATGTAGTAAAGCCATGGGGACTTCGACCAAAAACTGTCCATTGGATTTATTCTGCAATAGTTTGTCCGAAAATCACATATGTTTCGCTTTTATTGTGGCCTAAACTTAATTAGGTAACTACTCAAGTGAAGCTAGGTAAACAACAGAGACTTGCCTTTGTATCAATAACTGGAGCAATGAAAAGTACACCATCTGTTGCTTTGGATGCCCTTCTCAACATGTTACCTTTACATCAATTTGTAAAGCAGCAGGCAGCGAAAAGTGCCCTGCAATTCAAAAGATACAAAAGAAGACTGAATGACAACGAAGACAAACTACGACGTGCCCTTTAAAGAGGTTAAACCAAGCCGCTATGTATGGGAGTCTGGTGGACCTAGTTTGCGTCCAGATTCCATTGTGTTATACACGGATGGGTCAAAAATGGGAGAAAATATTGGAGCCGCAAATTGGGAAATGCTTATAGTAGAATCAAACTGGAACGCTACGGATATATGCAGACAAGCCAAGAGATTAATAAGACTAAGTGCTGTAAAAGTCCGGATCATACTAAATCTTAGTAAAAAAGACCTTCGGGTTTACTGTTAACTGGTCTCTGCCCGAGTAGGTATCACCTAAACAAAATTGAAAGAATTCATTCTACAGAATGTCGATTTTGCCAATTTGAAACTGAAACTGCAGAACCTATACTCTGCAATTGTGGAGCATTATTCAATCAAAGTATTTGGAAAGGGGTTACTAGAGCCCCCGGAAATTTGGCAAAACGATCCTGGTAGGGTACAACACTTTATAAAACAACTGGGATCAGGGGCTTTGTCAACCAATGTCCATCACACCTTAATAGTGACAGGATATTTGACTTCCACCAAATCAAATATGAGTCATACAACAATAATTCTAATAAATGGATGCAGTTGTGATTTGGCCTACAGAAAAAAATGGGTATTTTCTGCAAAATTTAACGTAGGTGTGTATTGTTCAATATATTCTCAGATCTTAAGTTCCTACCGTGGTTTTTCTTTCTGTGTAGAAGTATTTCATTGATAAAACATTTATCTTCAAACTACGCCGTATCCTGTCAGTTTGAACGTCATTTTCTCTTGCATAACCTTAGATTACCTTCTTGTGCATATGTAGCACTGAGAGTAACTCAAGCATTCCCCATTCTTGACTTAAACGGGGTTCAAACTATCAGAACATGCTGCTTTCCCCATGAAATACACCTTTTGTGTTTAAGTTGCCTGGAAAATTCTCATTTGGTTCATTTGGTTTAAATTTCAGTTTTTGTAGGACCCTCCCTCCTCCCGCTAGAGAGAGGAGTCTCGAACGACCATGGAAAACAAATCCTGCCTCCAAAACCCCCACATGCCAAATTTGGTTACATTTGCTTGATTAGTTCTCAAGATATCCTTAAATTTGTGTTTCATTTGTACGGGTGCTCCCCCTCCCCCTTCCAGACGGAGAAGGAGTCACGAACCATCATAAGAGCTTTCTCTGGCCCAAAAACTACTGCATACAAATGTTCATTACAGTTGGAATATTTCTCATGATTGGTTAAAATTTGTGTTTCATTTGTATGTCAGCTCCCCTAACCTGCCAAAAAGGGGAGGGGTTTATTACCACCGTGGAAACATTTCTTGCCTTAAAAAATTTGGTTCCATATGTATGAATAGCTCTCGAGTTGTACAAAAAACTTCTGTTTCATTTGTAATAGAACCATCCCTTTCTGATCACATGTTGCTCTGTGTGCATAGCCTTTCTGTTCGTAACTGTAGATTTGTTCGCGCACACACTCTCCTAAAGCTGGGTCTTTTTAAGTTTTCCTTCCAAACTTACAAATCTTCTCATCGCCATTGGAAAACTATCAGGAAACTTGATTGTGTCTATCCGCCACAAAAGTCCTGTTTCGATGCTGTCACCAACTCGTCGTGTCGTTTTTTGCATTATCATTCTTGCCCGTTTATCTTCTTCAGACTAATCGTTCTTGTTGGTTTGAGAATCCGTCGTGTTCAATGGTGAAGAAGTCACGCAGCTGTCCATTCAGCAAGCGATCTGTATTCGGCGCGGGCGTGGGATGAAAGTTGACTACTGCTCTGCTGGGACTGATGCCGTTGGTACATCCATACACGTTCCATCCAAGGGGACACTTGGCTGCTATTGGATTGTTCAGTCCTCCCTCTCGAAGTCTAAGCGGCACCCTCCAGTCGAAGATTGTCCAAACCTATTAGTAGCCTTGGCCGAATAGTTTCGTAGCTTTCCAAAGGAAGACCCCTGAGTTGAGTTAGACGCTGAGCCAACACACTATAGTTGAGTTGCTGGCTGGGTAAAACTAAACAGTTGACCGTCCTGGCATGACAGGGTCCAGTCGACATGACTCACCTTTTTCGTGACTCCGAGCAATCTGCTACTCTGTGGCCCTTGCGCTCACATACGCTACATACTTTAGCTGGTTTTCGGGAATAACCAGCTGGAATCAACGGTTCCCTGTTTGATTGTTCTCAATGCAAGTGTGTGGCCCAATTTTTTCCTCTTAGCTTTTCGTTTTTAACCGCTCTGTCGTGCACCGGAAATTTGAAGCTTACTTCGCTTGCCGCTGCCACTTGTTTTTTCATAAACATTCCAAACGTTGCAAGATTTGCCAACGGCTGCTTGCCTTTAAGTAAACCCCACTCCATCTTCATTGATCCCGGTAGTTTATCCTCCAACCCTTGCATCAACATTGGATTGGATAGATCCACTGCACATCCAAATTCAATTACTGTTTCTAACCTATCTTTCCTGGGTCCTGATGAACGGTGAACTTTTTCCAAAAGCGACTTAAGCAGCAGCTGTGGTCGCCCATTTCATATGTGAAGCGTTTCGATAGCGTGAGGAACACTTACCGGGTGCGGCAGAAAATTATGCGAAAATTTGTTCTATTTCTTTCAAATCCCATTTTCAACTAATTCAAGCAATAATATCAACATTTTCGAATGCAGTTATCTTTATGAAGTCCTTTTAAATAAATTTATTCAATGTATTCCTCGATTTTTATTAATAACATCCTCAAGCCGACGCCGGAAGCCAGAGCATGCCTTTCGGACGTAGTCCTCCAACATTGACTGCCATGTGTGTGTTATGGTTGACATCAGGGTTTTTACACTAGGGTGTGATTATTTGCAGGCTTGTGCTTCAACATATGCCCAAATCAAATAATCAAACGGATTAAGATCTGGACTGCTAGGGGGCCACAAATCCTTCGGCCAAAACTTAATGCTATCGTTCAACCATTGTTGGATTCGATTGGACGTGTGACATGGCGCTCCATTCTGCTGTTGGACAACGTTTTGGTCCTCGGAAAAGTTGGCCTTCACCCAGCGAAGCACTTGGTCCTTTAAAATACCGACACTTCGGTATTCATTTTTGGCCACAGCATCGATGCTGAAAAGCTTTTCGTCGGAGAACAGGATTATCAATTTTTCCTTCTTCAACAAGGAAAGCAATCTCTTGGAACGAGTCACTCGCAGTTCCTTGACCTATAATCAAGTGGTGTTTCACTCTGGCTCTGGAAGATGCATGCAGGTCTTTTTTGATGATTCTCCGCATGGATTTCTACGAAATATTGTTTTCTTTTGCATGTTTTCTTATGGAATGCACCGGGTTGCGAGCAATTTTTGCACGGACCGATTTGATCACGTTCGGCGTGCGTGCAAAGCGCGGACGTCCGCTTCCGGGCATCCGCTGCTTAGGACCATCCTGCAGGGACTTTTTTATACAGTAAACTGTTGCCAAATGGCACCCTTCCACCTTGGCAATCTCTTTCGGTTTCTTCTGGGCGAGCAACAAACTGGTGATCACTTCTTTCGTGAATATTTTGACGAATTTGCAATAAAACAAATAGAATGTTTGGATGCAGCACTTGAAAGTAAACATTATTAAATACACTTTTGACAGAAATTAGTCACTAGTTACACGAATTAACCCAATACTCAAGTTTTAACATTTTCGCATTATTTTCTGCCGCACCCTGTATGCACTGCTTAGCATGCCCTATTAAACATTGTTGAAGACGAATGAGGTTTTCAGCATTTTTATATCCAAAAGCAATCGTAGATTGTTCATAGCTGGTGATGAACAATAGCCAATCGATTGGATGTCCATCAAATTTGGGAAACTGTTTTCCCACTACTTGTCGTGTTGCTTATGGGTTGCTTTGTTGCGACTGAAGTGCGATTGGCTGTTGAATCACAATTGGCTGTTCCATTGGTGCTTTAAATGTAGCAGATGATTACGTAAATGACGATCTGTACGCTCAAGGCTGAGTGCTGAGAGCCACGTGCTGATAGATGATGCATTGGAAGTCTGACCGCAGAATGTACTGCATGCTGCTGAGATGGATCACATTCCTGCCGTTGAAACTGCTGTTTGGAGTGAAAGCTGCTGAACCACAGGTTGATCCTCTCGTACATGCTGCTGAAAGGGCTGTTATTTATGTTGAGTCTCTGAATTAAATACATTTTTGTTAAACGACTGTGCGACTATTTCTGAACGAGTCTGCTGCATTACGGAAAACTGACGTATTCGGTTCGTCGGAATACGATATGATGACTGGCAAAGTGCTGGTATATCATGCTGCAAGGCCATCTGCTGTTTTGCGTTTGGAACTGAGGAAACCATAGGATGGAGGCCTCCATTCGTAATCTGTTCCTCCACCGTTTTCCTCACCGTCATCTTATTTATAAACATGATTTTTTACGCGTGAAATCTACCAAATAACTAATGTAATCCACGAAGAACTTAAAAATGCGGCATACTGTATACATTGGTTTGTGAAAACTACGTATACAATATTAAACAGTATTATTAGTAGAATTCGCCTCGTCCTTTTTTTGCACCAATATTTCAACATCGTCAATATAAGGCGAAAAAGGGAAAACACATGTTAGTGTAAACTTTGACGCAAGCTGTAGTCTAAACCACTTTATGGAAATAGTTCGATTTTTTTAGCATTCAAGAACTGGAAGGTTATATGCCCACTAGCGCCACAGAGTGACTGAGTTCCAAACATTCCAAACATGACTACCATCAGGAAAAGCTTGGTCACTTGCACAAGTTTGCTGAAGAAAACATCGTCCTAACTAGTAAGGCACTCGAGATATAGCAATCACAAACTGGAAGGTTACATGCACACTAGCGCCGTGTAATGACCGAATTCCGAATTTGGTCACTAGGACAAGTTTGCTCAAGGCTGACATGTCCTAACTGGTGAGGCCTTCAAGATATCCTAGGATGAAACCAATTACCCCTTATCCCAACGCGTCACAGCACTCATATTTAGTAACTCGAAAGTAAAGCGCCTCTGGCGTTGGAATTCCCAATTAAACCGGAATCCAATGGAACAGATTTATTGGTTCAACCCCGTACAACAATTCTGCCGAAGACTGTAGATATTTATCACTTGAAACAACTGAGACATACCTCATTTCCACCAAAAAGTGAAAATCCCATAAGATGCGGGTATCGATCTTAACGGTTTGCCCGAAAAGAACGAATAGGTTTCATATTTTAATCAAGTTTAAGTTAAAACTTTTTTCCAATTCAAAAAATTTAATAAAAGAAATAGTAGAAATGTGGCAAAATAATTGCAGTAAACTTTAAATGCAATGCAAATAAACTGTACATCGAAGACCAATTTTGGCATTCTTTTAGATTACTTTATGGAATTTCATCAACTTTCAAGGAATTCTTGATTAATTTATCAAATATATTTGTTTAAATTTTTTGTTGGTGTAGTAAACTCACATAATTTCCGAGGCACATTCATTTTCAGCTCGTATCGTGCCAATATTCGCCATACCCCTTAAATGCGCTTATGATTTGGCCAAAAACTTTTGGATATTTTGCTATCAAACAAAATTTCCTGCAAGACTAAAGATTGGACTCGGAAAAATGCGGCACTTTGTTTTGGGTGTAAATTTTTATAGCGTGGGTAAAAATTAATGAAATTTTGAAAAGTTCTAGTTTAGAGTGTAATATTTATGTGTGCAAAATTTATCGCGATCTGTCTAGTAGTTTTCAAGATGAATTCGAAACAAGAAGAGCTACGCCAGCAAATCTTTGGTACGGTGATCGAAAATCCTGTTCAGTCGCACAGATGGATCGGCAAAAGGCTTGGAATCCACCATTCCACCGTGTCCTACATTGTGAAGATGTTCCAGGAGACGAAGACCATCGAGTGGCGCGCTGAAAGCGGTCGAAAACCGAAAACGGAATTCCCAGAGAAGGCGCGGAAGATAAGGCAGTACTTTAAGAATAACCCGAACCTTTCCACCCGAGACGTGCAGCAGACCATGAAGCGGGCTGGGCTACCTGTTTTTAAGGTCAGGAAGGCGCCAAACCGGATTGACAAGCAATACACGGTGGCCAAATTGCGTGCGAGGGAGCTGTACCGTGAGTGGCTGCTCAAGCCAGGCTGTCTCGTCATGGACGACGAGACATATATCAAGGCGGACACCAAACAAATCCCTGGCCTCGAGTTTTTTGTCGGTAAGTCTTGCATGGAGGTTCCGGAAAAGTTCCGGAAGAGAAAGATGGACAAAATCGCGAAGAAGTACCTGTTGTGGCAGGCGATCTGCGAGTGCGGACGGTACAGCAAGCCGTTCGTTACAAACGGCACCATAAACGGGCAGATTTATCGAGAGGAATGCTTGCAGAAGCGCTTGCTGCCCTTCCTCCGCTATCACCGTGGTCCCACGCTGTACGCCAAGCCTGTAATGGAGTGGTACGAAGCGAAGGGCGTTAATGTGGTCCCGAAGGAGACGAACCCGCCAAATACACCAGAACTTCATCCGATCGAAAAATTTTGGGAGATAATGAAGAAAAAGTCGAAGAAAAGCGGAAAAACATTCAAAACCGATGAAGCTTTGAAGAAAAACTGGGAGAAATTGTGTAAGGAAGATGGATAAAGCCTCACCCAAGGTCTCATGAGCAGTGCTTAGAGAAATGAACGAGCATTCATATATAGTTATTTAATCCCTGAAAATTTGAGAAGTATCCGATTTAAAATGAATTTTTGGTGATCATTTTTGTGTGTCTCATTTTTTCCGAGTCCAGTCTTTAGAACTTTTTCCTTACATATTATTTATTGCTAAATGAATCAGAAGAGCAAAGAATCGAACAAAGCAGACCAACAAAAACCAACCACTAGCCAATAGTTTTTATAGAGGTTCTCAAGTGGTCATAACACCACTTAAACCTTTTTAAAAATCCTTTTGGTCTTGTAATGATTTTATTAACTTGTTTCGGCTTTGAACAAATTTCGGCTTTGAAGAACCTCCTGGTAAACAAAGCAGTTCTGAATGAAGTTTTAACAACAAAGCCGAGAGGAGTGATATACTGCTGGATAAATACTAAAATTGTTAATTGGTGTATGTTAGACCAGAGCATAATCGTTGGTTCCCTGTGTAATAACAGCTGATCTGGCATAAACGGAGTAGTAAGATCGGGCGGTCAATCATGCTCATACTTTAGCTCAAAATTCACCCTTTCATGCAACAGTGACAAGCGGTAAAGCTGTTACAACTTTTCGAATTCGACGAATTGTGAGATGCTTAGCTTGTTTAAAGAGAGGCATTAACTGATTACTAAAAGCACAGGAGTTATGGTTTTTTTTAATTTCTGGTAATTGTCCATTTTCGGGAGAACCATCCAGTAATAGTATTCAAGAGTCAGCATTAAATCATCAACGATCATTCCAAAAAAAATGCATTATATTTTAACGGCGGCTACTCTCATGGAATGAGCTAGCATAACGAAAAATCCCATTCAAATGAAGCATTCTTTGAACGTTTAACAGATTCAGCTTCATTTTCGCCGTGTTTGTTATGCATAGCAAAGTGCATTCTTGCGAGAGAAAAAAAATTCGCGCACGCCAGGATGGAATCGCCCCCGATGATGACGACGGTGATCGTTATCATTAAAAATGCCTTTGAAGCGGAAAACGGAATGCGATGGAAGTGGCATCATCAGCACGGTTTTATCCACGCCAGGAGAGAAATACACATAGGTCTGGGGCTTTCACACAACGTAGGAAACTTCTCGCCTGACTCTCAAAAAGGTTCCATCGATTTTTTGTATTGTTTTGGGAATAAGCTGTCATCTGGAACATCCTTTCTGTTGATGTGTTGTTGTTGGAGAGGAAGTCTTTCTAACAAACACCTGGACGCCAACATAGATCCTTTTCACATGTCACGCGAGATTTTTATATTCACTGTCTGCATCACTCTGAGCTGTATGCCTGTTTCACGTCTTTTGTCTAACTTTTCCGACATTGGCTCATAAATTATGTATGTAAAATACACGTTTCACGGCTTTTCGCCACTGAGGTCGTATTGTTCGGTACGGAAATGAGTTTTGAAACGGATGATTTCTGACGGTTGGAGCAGAATCATCCAGAATGAGAACCAGTCTGGAAAGCTTTTTGGATGATTACGTTCGTATCCCGATGACGTTATTTGTGAAGTTTCTCCAGGCTCTGCGCTGGCTTTTCCCGTCTTATCCATATCCAGGCTGCCATAATTTACTCCAGGGTGCCTTTTATACCACGAAGCCATCGTAAACAGTGGATGTGTACCTACCTGCTTGCGGGGTTCGATTCGTGTGAAAAACGAATCGTCTCCTCTGGGGATGCGGTTAATGGATGAGGGACTGCAGAGGTGTTAAACTGACGGTTGGCATCACAAGCGTGTTGAGATGGTGTAATGAGATATGAAAACTGGGAATCAAGCTTATTTGAATAAGGTGCATCAGTAGATGCACATCGATGTAGGGTTATAAAAACAATAGGTACATATAGACATTTTGCGATTTCTTCGAGCTGAATCAAAAAGTAATGCGCTCATTAAGAAAAAGCGACTTTTTCGGATGGATGGTAAATAAGAACGGAAGAAGATATTTTAACAAACTAAATTTCATTTTATGCATAAGTAAATTTAAAACTTCACATAAATACTTCTACTCCCTGCCGCGCCACCTTGCGGCGGTTAGCCGGAACTTTGGCCTTAGGTGAAAGAAAGAAGTTAGAGGCATATTCTTTAGTTCCTTGGTCACCTTTATTGATCAAATAATCCGTCGTTTTGGTCACGAAATTATTTGAATATACTCTCTTCTTCAAATTGGACCAGAATTTTTCGCTTGGGTGGAGCAAGGGCATGTTGGGAGGGGTGACATGCTTGGGCACCACCCGAATGCCCATCCGCTCCATTTCCTCCAGCGCCCGCTTCTAGTAGTGGTCCAATGCTACCCGGCCAAAACACCACTTCGTTATCCTTGAGGTACCTTTTAATGAAGGCGACAACTTCTGGGAGGCACTTCGTTCTGTAGATCTCACCGTTCACTGCCAGCCACGACAAAAAGAAGAGGGGACGTGACATTCCCTTTTCACTGATTGTGAGCCACAGCAACACCTTCTTTGGGAACTTCGTGCTATGTGCCGCTTTTTTTGTCGAGGAGGTGAAGTAGCCGTCCAAAGTCGTTGCCGACCAAAGTGAGGTACATCTCGTCGTCCATAACGACAACCACGTTCCGCTTCGCCGGGAAGATCTCGTTGACGAGAATCTTCAGCCATTGTTTCTGGGTTTGCACTAGGTTCTCCGACACGGCTGGCTTGAAATGATACTTCCGCATGTGGATATACATTTTGGCCAAATGTTTCTTGATTGTTTGGCCGGTCACACTGACCTCCCGACCCAACGCACCGAAAGAAGTGGCCACCATGCATTATGTCTTCCGTTTGAGCTATTGTTGAATCCTCCGGTCGCTTTAAACGGTCGGACAACCAAGCTTCCACTCAATGGACTCCCAAGTAACAATTTTGGTTTTATGAGGGTTCTGAAGCCCATGATTCAGCTTTAAACTGTGCGTTAAAACCTCAATAAAACTTAAATTGTTACTTGGAATCACTTCGAAGTGAGCTGTATCTGAGAAGCGTGACAAATCAATATGTTATATAGTTCAGTACTGAAGAACTTGAATTTAAAGTAAGTGAACTCTCAAACATTTGAAATCACTGGTATTTAACTTAAGCCTATCCTGAAAAGTGTGGACTATGTACAACAACACACGTAAATTTTCTCTGTTCATTTTTATGCAGATCACCTATCGATGTAAAATTAACGAGTGTTCTTGTGTTATACTCTCGGCTTGTGTTATTCTAGAAACTCCTTTTGGACCAAACAGTGCATTCCATGATAAAATAAATTCATCAAATAGCGTGATAAAATACAATAATGTGAGACGCGTAAATAAAATGCGTAGTGTATCAAGTTTGATATAACTGATGTATCTCGAATATCATCATTTTGACCGTCTAAACGGCTTCTGGTTTCAACCAAGGGTCCAGTAGATGAAGGCCTTTTTAAATTGGTGACTATTAGTTAAAAAATAGTCCGCGGCGCTAGTGTTTAAGCAAATTTCCCATAAATGCTTTATGTTTAGCTCCTGGCAATATGAAATGTTTCAGTTTTCGATAAAGTTGTGCAGCAGGTCAACGTCTTTAGATTTATGAACTGAACATTTTTTTTTTGTAAAATAAGAAGTTGGTTTTATTTGTTTGTCAGTTTTTAGAACACAGTACATATTCACAATTTTCTAATCAATATCGAAGTTAAATTTTAGTGCATCGACATCATTTCGATCGTTACATTCACAAACAAAGCAGATGTATTTATAAAAAAGCTTAAGCACCTTCACACGCCTTCTTCTGTTTATTCCTTCTAGTGCAGTTCTCACCAATTCTTCAAAAGAGAGTCGTCTCAATCCATCCATGGTGGCTGTTATTTCCTGCTGTAGAAGCTTCCAAGCCGGGGCGATACGAGCACAAGCACAACATTTGTGGAGAAGAAATTCAGTCGCTTGGTTGGCACATTGAGTGCAAAACTGGTCCGGAACTCTCCGTCGATTTATTGCGAGCGACTTACATCTTAGCGCTGGTTATTGCAGCTTAAGGCCTCCGTTTTCCTTGCTGCGCGCAAGCTGCATCATCGGGACACGGGTGACTATTCCTCTCCAGAGAAACGTTCCCATCGTTGACGTTATCTTCGCTGTGTGCACTCCCAACGGTGGTAAAATGGACGCGAGGTACCATATCCTGGATGTGGCGAACGTATTGATCATGATGACCTTTTGATGTAGCGTCAGCGTGCGCAGAGAATGCAACCACATTTGTTGCGAGAATTTCCCCACGTGCCGGCGTCGGTGGTGTAGTGGTAAGCGTGACTGCTACTAGCACCCCAGTGGGTCTGGGTTCAATCCCAGTCGACGTCGGTGCTTTTTCTGAGGCGAAAAAATCTTGGTCACGTCTTCCTTCGGAAGGGAAGTAAAGCCGTTGGTCCCAGTTCATAGTCATGAGTCGTTAGGTAGGGTCCAGGTGGTGGAGTCGTCTCCCTGGCCGTCGGTGGTTGTCACCATGTGAGGAAATTGGCCGACGGAAAAGAACTAAATAATAAAAAAAAACTTCCCCACGAGCGCATTCCAGTTTAGTGATGTCATCAAGCGTATCGAGTTTGCGAACACAACACCCAGAATTTTGACTTGGCTTTTGCAAGTTTTTGTTGGCTGTTTGCAGCCAAAGGGAGTTGATGGTGCCACCTTCGCAAAACCCGACATCGATGGCAACAGTTTTCCGCACATTCAATTTCGCTCCAGCAGCTCTCCCGAAGCGAGTAAACAGCCCATTCATCTCTTCGATTTGCCTCGTCGATGTGATGATTACACTGATGTCATCCGCATAGGCCAGCAGCAGGTCGTTACAGCACACACGTTCGAGCCTGCACACTAGTGATGCAGGTACTGCATGGACAACGGGTCCCCTTGCCTCACAAACCGTTGGATTTCGATCGGCCGAGAGAGATGCCCATTGATCAGCAGCCGAGAAGTAGACCGGCTGGCAATGCGCAAGAGTAGAGCAATGAGATCCTGGTTGAAGCCGAGCAAGCGCATGGTCGCGAAGAGAAAAGAGTGCCGGACCCGATCGAACGCATGGTCGAGATCGAAGCTGATTAACTTTCCGACGCGGCGGTGGTGGCGAAGATTCGCTATGCCATCTTTCAAAGCGAGAGTGGCTTGAAAGATATTTCGTTCTGAGTTCGAGCATTTTTGCCCGTCACTCAAGACGTGGTGTTCGAGATATAGTCTACCATAATATGGCATATTATGGTCTTCTATTGCCCGTAATGCTGTTAAGGTTTCATCTTGTTCCGTCTGCAGCTGCGTGATGATGGTTTTCTTCCTTCACCTCTCGCCTACCTGGAATTTTGAGATTGGTTCTCCCACCACGTGCGTTTCGTTGATCCGCATGAACGTGTGAGAAAACCTCCGTTGATGGGCAAGCATTTCGCTTTTCAGCCGGTTGATAGTGGTCAGCATTTTTGGGTGCTGGTAATACCCGTCGTACACAAGCCTTAGCTCACCGTAGAGACGTTGATGCTCGCTGCGAAATTCATCGAAGATTTCTCGAGATTTCCACTTGAAAAACCGTTTTATCTTGGGCTTAGTAAACGAGAGCCACCATTCCATCCATGAGCCATAGTTTCTGCGCTGCCGGGTCCAAAAGTTGCCAATGGTATTGAAATTCCGCAACGTTCTCGTCAGTAAGAAGGTACGACCAAGATGGGGAAGGCAAAGTCGGAGAGTTAGCGCTTTATGGTCGGTAAAAGAGCAGACGTGGGTATGTGCTGCTCGCAGGAGGTCGCGGAGACCGCTGCTGACGTAGATTCGGGCAAGGCGCGATTGAGCATAGCGACTGACGTATGTAAATCATCATCACGTGTACACAGTTTCTCCCATACATCGTGGAGCTGCAGTTGTTAAACGGCTGCTTTGATGGTGGCACTCGTGTTCGGGCTGCTTGAGTCGCGTGTTCGAAGCACGCAATTGAAATTGCCAACGAGGATAGTGTTCGTGGTGCGGTGACGGAGATAGTAGGGAAGCGTGTCATTAAAGAAATTCTCTCTAGCGGAGCGTTGCGAGGAATCGGAGGGAGCGTAAATATTGCAGATCGTCGTGTCTGGCACTCACAGCGCAAGTAGTCGGCTGTCCAAGGTTCTCTCGACGCAAGTGACTTGGATGTGCTCCTTCAGAGCAATAGCTGTTCCATTTCTCGTGCGGTCTACATTGAAATAAACGACGTAGCCAGGCAAAGAGAGCTGTTTGTTTTCAACTTCCTGTAGACACACGATGTCGAGGGTTTGGATGAAGGTCCGGAGAGCGTTTAGTTTCGTAGGGTTCGTGACTGTGCAGATGTTGATGGACGAAATGTTATACGACGTAAGAGCCATTTATAATTGCATTTCCTCCTCTCTCTCATCATCGATGTCGTCCCGGCGGGGTTTTTTACCAACCGGTCGGCTTCGGTTTCGTCTACTGCTCGTTGAAGTAGTGGAGTCGTCGGTTTCGTTGCCGGTGCCGCTCTTGCTCTGCGATCACTGCGCTGGCTTTTTGAAAATATCGTCCACGGCCACGACAGCTTGTGGTGGTGTTAGGAACGATGATGACGAATTCTGCGTTCGTTTTGCTTGCGAGCACGAGGGTGCAACAGTTGGTACGGGCTGCTTGCTTATATTCGTTTTTGAGGCCAGACTCGCAGCACTCGGCAGTTCTGGGAAGGCGTCCGACAATAACGGTGGTGGAGCGGTGACCTTATGACCAACCGGGCTCGTGTTTGTAGGTCTCGCACCAGCTACTTTTTTGGGTTGTTGACCGGTGGTTGACCTATTTGCTCGTCCAGCTTGCTTCGTCACATTGGCGTAACTTTTCTGGTATATGAGTTTTTTGCTCTGGACACATGATATACCAGTGTGTGCTTGTTCCTTGCAGTGGCGGCAGGATTTTAGCTGTCTCTTGTAAACAACTGACGTTTGCTCTCCGTCGATGGTGACCCATGAGTCGATGTTCCGCTTCAATAACATACGGGCAGACCATATGCCGAGCGGTATGCCTTCGGCTTCGTTGCTTTCCGCCCACGAAACTTCGCGGATCGAGAGCACTTCCTCAAACGCACAAAGAAATTCTACGATCCTTTCTTCAGATACATCTTCGGGGAGGTCGTGAACACGCACTTCAACACTACCATCTTCCAGTGTGATGCAAAGCTTGTGTTTCTTCCCCTGACACTCCATTTCATGCTTTCCGTCTTGTTTATCAACGACAGTTTGTGCGAGCGCCAAGTCACTGACTTTGATGAACGCACATGCTCCACCTCGGTGACACTGGAGTCTTTTAATGTCTTCCCGTTTCAAACCGAGAACCGAGCCACAAAAACTGTAGAGTTTTTCGACCGACGGTTTCACGGTGAAATGTGAATAGTCGATCTTAAAAGTATTTTCTCGCCTCATCGCGGGACACTTTAGCACGCGACTTGGCACACTATAGCATGAAATAGAACCTTTCCAACGGTAAATGCTTCACTGATGATAAGCGCAATCGAAATAAAAACGTCTGCACGTCTCAGAAGCTGAGCGATAACTGGTAACATCAGAAAAACCTCAAAACGTGGCGTAAGTGTGTAAGTAAATCTCCCGATTACACTTTATCTTGGGTTCCTGGTTATATAGATCATCAATAAAAAACTTTCGGTTCGCTGAACAGTTTTATCGAAAACATAAGTTTTCTAAATGGACAGAATCCGAATACACTCAGTTGCAAAAAAAAAGCCGACAAAATTTTGCTCCTAAATAACGCCATGTTCAATGCTCTGTAACTTTGTCAATTATCAATATTTTTGGCTGAAAATTTGAAAACACTATAAATAATTGGTTTTTCCAAATTGATAGAATTTACAAACTTGAAGTTATCGTAACATATATGAAAAAAGTCATTTTTGGAAATAGCAATTTCAAAAATACGTATTTCTGTGAAAAATTTAGGTAGCGTATTAAAAATTCCTCCATAGCTTAAAACAGTACAGAAAATAATGTGGTCAAAATTTGAACTGTTTCACCAAGTGGTTTGGACTACAGCTGGCATCAAAGTTGACGCACCAACGTGAGTATTTCCATTTTCACTCAATATTGGCCTTGCTGAAATATCGGTGCAAAAAAAAGCCGAGGTGAATTCATCTTATTAATACACATGATTTGTTACGCGATAAATATCCCAAATAACTAGTGTAAACCACGAAGAACTTTGAAAATATGGGATTCAGTATGAATTGGTTTGTGAAAATTACGTATACAGTGTTATACAGTATTATTAATAAAATTCACCTCGGCTTTTTTTTTGCACCGATATTTCAGCAAGGTCAGTATCGGGTGAAAAAGGGAAATGCTCATGTTGGTGCGTCAGCTTTGACGCAAGCTGTAGTCCAAACCACTTGATAGAAATAGTTCAAATTTTGTCCACATTGTTTTCTGTACTTTTTTAAGCTATGGAGAAATTTTTAATATGCTACCTAAATTTTTCACAGAAATACGGATTTTTGAAATTGCTTTGTCCAAAAATGACTTTTTTCACATATGTTATGATAACTTCAAATTTATAAATTTCATCAACATGAAATTTTTATCACTTAAGGTATATACATTGTTCATAATGTTGTTAAATTTTCAGCCAAAAATATTGATAATTGACAAAGTTACAGGAGGTTGAACATGGAGTTTTTTGAAAACAAAATTTTGCTCGGCTTTTTTTTTTGCTACTGAGTGTATATTGCATTTTCCGGAAAATGACAAAATCATTTCAAATGAACAGAATTATTCAACATAATCCAAAAATGTACTAGCAGATTTGCAACTTATAGTCACCAATGAAAAGGTGAACAACTTTTCGCAGACAGAAACCGTTTAAATGGTCAAAATTTCAAATAATAGCTTGTCAGGAAACTCAATTGCCCACCAGCACCACATAACGGTAATATTGTGAACTGATGGTCTTCAATGAAAAAGTCTTGTTATTCCATTATTGCCAGATTAGCTGTATTTGCACAAATAACCAACAGATGATGTTTAGGATTAACATACATCCTCAATAAGTAAAAACTGGTTATCTATTATGTAGCAATATCGGCGCCGGCCGTACCCGAATGCAGGCCAAGTAGGGAATGGAAAGGAACGTGTTCATGCGATTCTTGCTTCGAAGGTAGCCGAGAAATCCTCTGTACTTCCACGAGGAATCATTGGGATGTTGAATAGTTGGGAAGAGGTTAGCGGCAAGGTTCGTTTTGTCTAACGATACGCTGAAGGTATCTATCCGCCAAAAACATGGGATCACTCCAATAACCAACAGATCATCAAACTCCGCAAACCAAATCAACCAAAATATAAAAGGATGTTTCAAAATATCTATGAATATATGTAGTGTACAAAAGAATGCATAAATATATAAACCGAAAATAAATTTGCATGTATATAACAGTTGCAATTGCACATCTTTAATATTAAAGATGATTAAAAACAATAAATATTCAATGATATGATGAGAATAATACGATGTTATAATGAAATACTATATAATATACATTTTTTTAAACGTAAAACATGTATTCACAAAATACATCCGGCATCCACTGGTTTGTCACTGAAAAGCAAAATCAGGCATATTTCAATATCTTTTTATTAATTTTTATTAATCTTTTTCGTCAACAGTCACCCGTCAGCTGGCAGTATAAATGGAGTAAAGGAGATTTGGGGCGATGGCAACATTCTATCATCCCAAAGGTGTCAAAGAAATCTTGGTTTGGGGTATGAATGTGAGTCGAGACTTCATTCGTGTCATGTCTCGCCTCATGTTCAATCATTATTCTTTGAACGCTCATTTATACCGGGTTCGGCTGAGCGACAGCAATCTCTGTGAGTGTGGACAAGGCTATCAGGACGCAGATCACGTTATTTGGTCTTGTGCTGAACATCGTGGAGTCAGATCTGAGCTTTATGATTCTCTTCGGGCTCTAGGTAGACAACCCTATGTGCCAATTCGAGATATTTTGGCTGTACGTGATTTGGAGTACATGAAACTCATTTATGTGTTTTTGACTAACATTAGATATTAGCTTTAGATTGTTGTTAGTTTAACCTGTATGTTTATTGTAAGTTTTTTTTTGTTTGTGTATGTGCGTGTTTTTTATTCAAAAAATGTTCAAGTCAAAAGAAAACCATGAATTATATAGTTATAAGTGTTTAGATAATTCAGAATTTAAATTTAATGTGTTATGTAAACCATACTTTAAATTCCCACCCTCATTCCCATCCGTAATTTGTAATTCCTATTAACCTCGAGACGGCCGCGAGTATCCTCTATCCTCCTTACTTTAGTTTTAAGATAAATGATGTATAAAAATATGAAAATTTGGCTCTGTAGAGTTAATTCGATTGATCCTGTACAAATAAATGATTATTAAAATAAAAAAAAAGATACCAAGATATAGCATATTCCTGAAAACAATTACCACACTAGCGCCATGTGGTGAGAGAATCCCTAGTTGTTCACCAGTGAAACAACTGAATAACCTTGCTGAAGGTAGTAACATTCTATCTGATCTGAATGTGTTGTTCAAAGTACAGCTGGCGAGTGCTCGTGTTTCAAAAGTTGGCCGGAGTGCTAAACGTTTAAATGTTTTTTTGCCTGTCCTAAAGCACTGAAAAACAAAGTGAGTTGGACCTGCAAAGTATGGAGTCACTTAAATATGAAAGTAATCAGCTCAGAAAAGTTTGAAATAACTTTAAAATCAGCCTTGTAAAGTTTTGAGTCACATGTGTCAATATGAAGTGAGTCAATCTTGAATAACGTGAATACTAAGTTATTTAGGCCGCAAGAAATTAGGTTCATTTTGGAATAACATATATACGAAGTGAATCATACTTGTAAAATGTGGGGTCATATGCATATGATGTGAGTCAGTCTTGAATCACTAAGTCTATCCTGAAAAATTTGATCAATACCGTATAAAGTTTGAAATCACTTTGATATGAAGTAAAGGGTGTTTCGATCAAAATTTGGTCGACCTAAACTTGACGCATTGCGCATTGTTAGCGTGTAGCATCATGTCTCTATTTTGATTTTGAGATAAGCACTTCAGTTGTCAAAATGTCGTCAAAGGAAAGGAAGCAACGTATCAAAACTTTGCACGTTCATGGCGAAAATCCAAATTACTCTCACGCCACGTTGACGAAATTTTTATGGCTATATATTGCTAAATCAACTGCTACCAACGTATAAAAAGTATTCGGTGAACGTTTGTCGACAGCCAGGAAAGCTGGATCAGAGGCAAATCGAAAGCCACAGCGGCGACAAAAAGAGTTGCCCGCTGTTTCGAGCGGAACCCCAACCTCTCCGTCCGAGATGTCGCAACGAAGCTGGGAGTGGCGCCTTCAACCGAGAATAAAGCTAAAAAACGAGCTAGTCTGTCGATTTACAAGAAAGTGGTGACTTCCAACCGTGACGATAAACAAAACACGTCGGCCAAAGCATTATCGCGAAAGTTGTACACGACGATGCTGACGAAGTTTGATTGCGTGGTACAGGATGAAGAAACTTACGTCAAGGCAGACTTTAAACAGCTTCCTGGACAGGAATTTTATACGGAAACTGGACGGAGAAAGGCGACAGATATTTTCAAGCACATTAAACTGTTAAAGTTTGCGAAGAAATATCTGCTGGTACAGGCCATCTGTTCCTGTGGCAACGTTCACATTGCGACCGGAACCGTCAACCAGGAAGTTTATCTGAGTGAGTGCCTACACAATCGTCTACTTCCTTTCCTGAAGCGACACAATTGTTCGTTCTATTTTGGCCACATTTGGCATCTTGCCATTACGGAAAAAAGCCATGAAGTGGTATGCTGCTAACAACGTTCAAGGGGTGCCCACGGACAAGAACCCTCCCAACACGCCAGAGCTCCGCCCAATCGAACAATATTGGGCCATCGTCAAGCAAAACCTATAAGAAGACTCAAAAAGCTGTTGTGAGCGAGAAACAGTTCAAGGCAAACTTGAGTTCTGCGGCGAATAAAGTGGACAAAGAGACTGTACAAAATCTTATGGCAGGTGTTAAACGAAAGACCCGGCAATTCTCATTCGGGAAAAATGAAGCTTAGCTCAATATTTTTCTTCCTGTTTTCTGTGTTAACTGAAAGCAAAGAAAAGAATTTGACTAATCAATAAATACTTTGATCGACTCACACACATTACTATTTGTCCAAATTTTGATCGGAACACCCTTTATGGTAGATTTCATTCAAAAAACAGACATAGATTTCATACCGTTTTATTGCACGGGAAAGTAAAACAAAAATTTCCAACCATCACCTGAAAATCCTGTCACTCAACAAATGAAAGACATCTTTTTTTTTTTATAGAAAACGAAGCAATAGAAACATAATTAAATTCAAACGAGAAATCAAAAGTGAAAAACAAGCCAAACGAACGATGAAAATGCTTCATCTCCATTCGAACCGAACCCCGAACAGCTGGAGAGTGAAGAGTGATTTTTGACACCCAACACGCGACAGTGACGAGCTGCCCCTGCTGATGCTGGTTGTGATCCGGCTCGAGATAACGGCGGCAACCGAAGCTGTCAACAGCCTGTGAAAAGCGTCTGTGTGCCGTCACACTGAGGCGTGAATTCAGGAGGAGATTTTTCACTCGACATCAGCGCGTAGAAAAAAAAAAATACGTACAAACAATAGGCAAAGGGCGGGGAGCAGCGCGTAGACGATGAAAAAATGAAATCTAATGCCATCAGCTGAAAACAGCGCGATGATAGATTGAGTTTTAATGAATTGTTAGCTCTGAGGGTGCAGTAAAAATCAGATCCTGCCTGGCTGGAAGAAATTCCCGTTGAAATTTGACAAATTTGTTTATAATGATGCGAAAATTAGAGGACCTAGATTGACAATTACCGGATGGACACGGATTTCGATAATCAACAGAGGGAATTTAATATGAGAGAATGTGGTGTATTGTATATTTACCTAGGAGTGGCCAAAGTAGCCTAAATTCAGTTGCAGCTCTATTGTCAATATTTGTTGGTTGATAAATGATTGCGCAATGCGTTCCATCGCACACTGGGTCAGACTGGACCTTGCTTCAGATCCGCAGCGCTGGTAGGTTTTGTTTGCCTTATAAATTTAGGCGGTTGAAGTTTTATAAAATTGTGGGTTAAGTATTGATTTGAGTCAGTATCAAACGAGTATTTTTTCAGAGTATGTAAGTTACGTCCGGAAGCGTTCGAAGAGCTTTTTAAAAAACTTAACTGCTCCGGTCAGAGTTCTAACTGAAACTGATTTATTCTACTTTTTCATTATTAATCGATCACACGATCGAACCTTAAAATAAGCTTACCCTGCACTACCTTTGTACCTAGCAACTACCAATTCATGCTGCTGACTCCGGCATAAAATGTGTCCGCGGCTCGGTGCACTGGGTCGCGGCAATCTGTTCTGCTGGTGTACCGTGCCTTGGTGGTAACTTGTATTATCAATTAAATGTTTTCAGGGATGGTACAAACGCAAATGTTATGTGAAAAAGAACTTCTAAATAATTTACAATGGTATGGACGTAATGCGGCGAAGAAACTAAAGCCCACAGTCTTTCTACCATTTTTTTTAAAGTTCATGTATGCTTCTCGTAATGAACAAAGAAGTAATGGTTTTTAAACGTGTTGTCGCTGACAGAAACATAGTCATTTTGCCCTGACATGGCTCTGCTTACAAAATCACTCACAACAAACTGTTGGAAGGTTTCCTTTCTCTACAGAGAACTCCCGGGCTTGCTTCATCAGATATAGAGTTGCATCAAAATACTTCAATACATTCAATACATACATGAATGCCCCATGATTTTGGTAACAGTGATAAAATTCTCAATTTGTCATCTCTTGTATACTCTAGATTGTGCCTAAAATTGAGCGATCATTTCGTTGAAATCTGCAACTTTTTGCTTCCGTTGATTCTGGTACCAGTCTGACTCGAAACCAAAAATATATGTACGTAATCTTTCTTCAATTGCCATGTGTTTCGTTCGAGGGTAGGCTGAGCTTTTCAACTTCCTTGTAGGAACTGGTGAATCGTTAATCCCAGCTATTTTGGCGTTAAATAATTGAACGTTATGTAGAATGGAGAAGTTCGGCGTAACGCTTTCCTGACACGAAGCTGAAGCTATTGATGTAACTGACGGTACCTCTTCCAGATAGTTCCTTGACCCATATGGATGTGGCTCTTCAACTAGTTGTGTATTGTTATAGATGATAATGTTCACATTGATGAATAATCGACACGAATCATAAATTGACATAGGCGTGTCTAAACGAGCTTTGCACCTCATTGAATTCAGTACTTCGATCACTTTTTCAGTAATTTCACGGATATTTTTTGAGCACTCTATGCCAGGAAATGGTTAAAAACACATTGGAAATATTGTAGACATTTAAATAGTACTTTATATCTCAAATAATAAGCAATGAAATCTATTTGTAATATGACAACGCATTTAAAGGGTGTCCCGATTAAAACATGGTCAACTTATACTTGACGCATTTTTTTTCATCGTGCATTAAATGTACGCGGGTAGCATCATGCCTCTATTTTGATTTTGAGATTAGCACTTCAGTTATCAAAATGTCGTCGAAGGAAGAGAAGCAACGCATCAAAATTTTGCACGTGCATGGCGATAATCCAAAACTAATGTTCCATGAACGATTGCCGACAGTCATTAAAGCTGGATCGGGGGGAAATCGAAAGCCAAAGGCCACAGCGACAACAAAAAGAGCTGCCCTCTATTTCGAGCGGAATCCAAACCTTTCCGTCCGAGATGTCGCAAAGAAGCTGGGAGTGGCGTCTTCAACCGTGGATAGAGCTAAAACACGAGCTAGATTGTCGACTTACAAGAAAGAAGTGACTCCAAATCGCGCCGATAAACAAAACCCGTCGGCCAAAGCACGATCGCGTAAGTTGTACACGACGATACTGATGACGTTTGATTCCGTGGAACAGGACGATGAAACTTACAGATTTTAAACAGCTTCCTGGACAGGAATTCTATACGGCAACCGGACGGAGAAAAGCTGTTGTGAGCAAGAAATAGTTCAAGGCAAACCGGCGTTCTGCGGCAAATAAAGTGGATAAGGAAACTGTACAAAATCTTATGGCAGGTGTTAAACGAAAGACCCGGCAATTTTTATTCGCTAAAAAGGAAGCTTAGCTGAAATTTCTCCTGTATTATGTATTAATTGAACTTGAAAATGTTTAAAAAATTGACTTATTAATAAAAAAGTTGATCGACTCACACACATTACTATTTGACCAAATTTTGATCGGAACACCCTGTATATACCCGAACGATGGTACGTATGCTAACGTTCGCATTAAAAAAAATGATAAAAAGCTAAGACAGATAAAGGGTTTTGATAAATATCCCATGGAAGGTAATTTTTAAAGCTTACATGCAAACAATTCTACTCCCTTGCGAGCGACCTTCCAGTAGTTAACCGCAACATTCGCCATGGCAGAATTCTTCGCCATTCTTCGTTTTATTTATCAATTCCTCCTAAGTTTTCACGACAAACTTGTTGGAGTAGATCTTACGCTTTAAGATGGCCCAGAAATTCTCGATGGGACGCAGCTGGAGGACGTTGGGCGGGTTAAGTGACTTGGGTACCACATCGATATTCAGCCGTTCCATTTCCTCCAACGATCGCTTCGAGTAGTGGGCCGACGCCAAATCTAGCCAGAACACCGCGTCTTCACCCTTATGGTATTTCTTGATGAACGACGCAACTCCCGGAAGGCATTTCGTACTATAAATTTCCCCGTTCACGACCAGTCCGGAGCGAAAGAAGAGCGGCTTTGACATCTCCTTCTTGCTGATTGTCAGCCACAGCAGCACCTTTTTTTGGAATTTGGTGTGTGACATGAACTTCACCACGGAGCTCACTTCCTTCTTAGGGGAAGTAAAATACGAAGTGCCCTGCCAGTCGTTGCCATCCATGGTGAGAGAGGTCTCGTCGTCCATCGCCATTGCACGTCGCGATTTGCCGGGAAAATCGAGTTGACCATCTTATTCAGTCGCTGCCGCTGCGTCATTGCCTGCAGCTCCGAAACCAGTGAACGCGACTTCCGCTTCTTGACATGTATGTCCATGTTTGCCAGGTACTTTTTCACTGTTTGGCCGGTTGAACCGACCTCCGGCAAAGCGCACGCAGCGGTGTAGCCACTTTTCCCTCGGTCTTCTTTTTCAGCATTCTTTGGAGCTTTTTGTCGCTCGTCGGTCGTCTGGAACCGGGCTTTCTTTCGATGCTCTGATTGTTTGTCTAATAGTGCCAAGATGTTGTAGATGCCGGAACAGGCGTATCTGGCGTCCACAAAGTGCCGTACGATGTCCGTTATCGATGCGGCGGGTTGCCGTGTTAACGCACACGCTTCTGAAGGAAGTTGATTCACTGTTTTTGTTATCACGGTTAGATTTCGACTGATAGAGCTGTCAAATTTTGTCTGCTGACGCATGGGTTGCTATGATTGATGCTGCATGCGTTGTTTCGTCAGTTTCATCACGTGAAGGTAAACGCATGGAAAATCGGCAATTATTATCCATATTTTTTAAATGCAAACGTTAGGTCAACAACCCAATAAAAAAACTGGTGCGAGACCATTAAATACGAGTCCTGTCGGTCAGAAGACCACCGTTTTCCTTGGAAGATTTCACAGAACTGCGAGTGCCACGAGGCAGCCCTTAAAACGAATATAAGCAGGCAGCCCGTACCGACTGTTATACCCTCGTGCCCGTAAACGAAACGAACGAAACAAAAGGGGAACAATATTTGCGTTATTGAATAAACAAACATGTTCAACTATTTGTTTGAGAAATGATGACTCAAATCTAAAGATATCTTTATTCTGTGCAAGCCATAGCAATATTTCAGCAGCTTGAGTATTGTTGGATAATTCTCTGTATTCGAAAAGTTTCTGCGGCTTTTCCCTAAATTTTCTGAATGTCAGAACGTCATCCTAAACGATGATGCTACGTGATCCACAAGGTAGATTAATTACAAACGATGACAGGGAAACAACTTCATACCAAGAACCCATTAAGCTCAAACTCGCTGTATAATACACCAAAAATTTAAAAAAAAAAACACATAATCAGTAGAAAATATCCACTAGTCATTCTCTTAACATTCATATGATACAGGAAGTGGAGAATGCTTGGCAAAATCAGGTGAATCATAGGTGTCCAGTCAAATGTAAATGATTAGTCAAGAAGAGTTTCTTTTTCTATGTGATAATCATGTAAAAGTCACTTATTTTAGTGCTGGACAATATTTTCTTGTGTTTCCAGTAGAGGCTAAAATTAGTAACCAAAAATCACCCAGTGCCCATTTCAAACTGTGCAGACAATTATCGCCTTGTGAAGAATTTCAATTAAAAATAATTTGCTTTTGCATTAACAACCGCCATATATACTCCTCCCTGAGCTCAGTTGGCATAAGCGAAATTAAAGAGCAACAACAGCAAAAGAGATCGATGCAATCGATTTATGTGTTTCTCCATATGTCTAGTATAAGAGTTCAATCTGCTTGTGTTTTTTGTTGTCTTTATTAATTAGTTTGTGTTTGTTTTGTTCTGACATCTTGCGGAGACTCATCGTCGCCCAATGGTAACCACAACCGGCCGAACAAATAAAGGGAAATCTGACAATATTGCACAAAGTTAAAGTGCTGGCGACAACTATGTGATGAGACTACAGAATCCTAGTTCCTCTGTCCAACCCTCCCCAACAAATATCACCCATGTTAACCTCGGGTAAACCGCGAGTAATAGTCCTAATAATGAATCCTAGAGGGTTTGAGCTGTTTAGTGGAATACTTGTAACTATGAATTAGAAGAAAAATTAGTAACTAATTTTTCTTCTAATTTATAGTTAGTCCTAATAATATTATTAATAAATTATCGGCTCCGTCAAGCTTACGTAATTCAGCTTCCCAAATAAATGAACTGGTAAAAAAGACACCAAAAGAGTTTAATTTTGGTGCAGAAATTTTCCGTAAAGGAAAATTTCTCGACGCCGTTGGACAGTGTCTAGTACAATTCACGGCAATCCCATTCACTCAAATTCACAAAGGTTTTATTTTGCACGGGGGATACGTTCCACTTTTAGTTTGGAGCCGTGTAAAAAAAGACTAAATAGAGTTGATAAATTTACATGCTTAAAAATTTTATATTGCTCCAATGTTTGTATGCGTTACCTGACCATGCAATGGTCAAAATACAGTTTTTAAAATTTTGAATATTTACACCAAAAATTGTGATTTTTTTGAAAAACTGCCATATGATTACTTAAGGCTCAAAATTTTAAATGTCATTTAAATTAGGTTGATAAATTTTTCCGTTCTGGAGTTATCGCCTAAAAAAAAACCGTGTAAAAAAACCGTGAAAAAAACCTCAGTGTAGTATAAACCTTTCAATATTATAATATTTGATAGTTCTGCGAATCTAATACTAGGCGTGACTAAAGTTGTTTCGTGAGTTTCTGATTTTTCTTGGATTATTTTGTGCATATTGCATTCATGACACAATATAGCTGTTGACATATGTGACGTTTGAGCTATCCACTTGACAGATATTATCATTATTGTTTGAACTAGAAACTATAATAATTACCATTTTTACCCCGAGAAGTCAACTGTGTTCTTCCCCTATGTCTGATTACACTTTCTACACTTCCATAGTAATGCATAATAACTATTCAGTTTATGAAGAGGACCCGGACAAAAATAATCATACAGTTACAATACAATAATATAGAATAACAATAAAATCTATTTCTGACCATGAATCTTTTTGTTCATGAATCATTTAAACGAAAAATGCTTATTGTCATTACAATAGACTTACTATTCACTATTTATGCTAGGATTTTCAGCAATTAAGAAGCAATACAATTAAAACTAATTAACTTAAATTTGTTCGGAAAATTATTATTTTTGATACAGTTAAGATTCATAACAACCCACATTACATTAGATTCTATTGTGGTAACAATAGCTCCTAATGTCATCTTATCGTTGTGAACAATACTATTGATTGTACATACTATAGATTCAATTGTATGGTTCAATATATTCAATTGTAAATCTATGAGAATTTTTTATTCGGGGACACTTTTGTAACGCCATAAAGAGCAAAAGCTTAACTCAATTGTTATGGAATTTGCTTCATCGTGCACACTGAGCCAGAATTAAAAATTTGCAGGAATAAATTATTTTCACAATGAATACAACAGGCCAAAGTTGGGACCAAAGAAAAAATATGTCCCTAACATTGGGTCCACCGTTTTCTCGTTAAATAATTATTACTTTATATGTGTGAACTGTTAGTTTATCACGTGTAAATATTTTCTGTACGTCAAGGCAGCATTATTTGGTTTATCGATTCAATTTAACAAAATTTAAAACATTCGAAGATCATGGAGATAATTTGTTCAGCTAAACCGAAATTAGGATGTTTAAAAAGCTGAGAAAATCGGAAATAAACAACAGTTAATTGATTAATAATATCTGAATTACTTAGATTTAAATCGGTCATCTTGATAGAAGCATAATTTTGTTGACACTCACTGAATTAATGACATATTTATACCAAGCCGACATATAGTAGGCCGAATTAAAGAGCTAGGCTAGCATTACATCTCCATACCCTGTATAGAAAATAAACGTTGCAAACAACAGCATCGATTATCTTTTATTGGCTAACATGATATATATAACTAACAATGATATATAATTACAAATATAATGTATTTTGAAAAAAACAAAATGTTTGGACTAAAATCACGATATCTTTTGAATGGATGTATGCAATTAGAGTGTATTTAAACAAGTTCTAAAAATTTACTCAAAACACCATTTTCATAAAACTTAATATGAAAAAGTTAGGCGAAAAATACTAATTTTTCAGGGCCACCCTACTCTTAAGCGTAAAAATGATAGTAACTTATGACACAAAAGACCTAGGACTATGGTTCTTGAAGCAAAGTTGCTTTAAATTAAATAAGAAACAACTTTGTCCAGTATTGTATTGCTCTATGTCAAGAAATGTGAAGGATAGAATATTTATTTCAATATATTCAAGAACCAGCCTAACTGAAACTGATGTCCAATTAAAGCCCTAATTATTAGCTGCAACTTTAGCGAAGACAGTTTTGTTCCTAAGTTGCATCTTCAAAGTGAAGATAATTTATTCCTGCTAATTTTTCATTCTGGCCCAGTGTGCACTGACAGGCGACTGTCATTCTTTATCTGAGTCAAACCAGTTTTGAATTAGCCAAATGGGGCGAATTAATAAGGAATGTAGAGTTTTGATTATTCAAAAGTACTACGAGGGACTGTCTTGCAGAAATATTGCTCAAATTGTGAAGAAATTGAAAACTGGCGTGCACAAAATCATCTAAAAGTCTGGAAAGGAGCATAATGTGGATGATCTGCCAAGATCCAGAATCAGAACCAACCCTACACTCTCGCTTCACTTTACTCCATTTTTGAGTACAATTGTATGCTCCACTATGATCCACTTTTTACGAAAATTGAGTAACATATTTATGAGAGAAAAAGAGATGGCATACAATTGTACTCAAAAATTGAGTAAAGTGACGCGAGAGTGTGTCAACTTGCAAAAGGATAAGAAAAGCTTTTGTTATCCGAAAAATCGAACTCAATCCGACAGGTTGCCAAGAAACTGTGAGTATCCGTTTGATTTGTCCAAAGTGTCAAAAAGAGAAAAAACACTAGGACACAAATGATAAAAAAAAAAACGCCAAAACAGAGCGCGGAACAGCTTGAACGAGCCAAAAAGCGACGCCGGGAGCTTAATAAAATATTAAGAAAGCACCATTGCATTTTGATGGATGACGAAACATATTGCAAACTGGACACAACTACGCTACCGGAGCCACAGTTTTATAGTGCGATTGTTGGGGAAAACGTACCTGATACCAGAAAAACGATCGGAACGGAGAAGTTCGACAAAAAAGTTCTTATGTGACGATTATTTACTCATGTGCCAAAAAACAGTTTGCCATTTTCCACCACTGGAACCATGAACGGTGAAATTTATCACAAGGAATGCATAAAAATGCGTTTTGTTCCTCTGTATCGTGAACACAACGTCTCCCAACTGTTGCCCTAATTTTGAATCCGCTCACAACGCTTCTGCTGCGCTAGCTCTTATGAAGGAACACGTTATCAATTTTGTGAAAAAAGAGGATAATCTACCAAATTGTCCTTAATTGTGTCCGATCGAGCGCTACTGGGCAATTATCAAGCGGCACCTACGAAAGGATGGCTTAAAGGCACAATCTGTTAATGAGTTCAACAATATGTGTCCAGGTAACCAGGAAACAGTTCCAAAGCGTCTTTACGGCAGCCTATCAAGCCATTAAGTGGCAATGATAATGCTACATTAACGCTATTTTGCATTCAAAATGCTTCTAACAGGCTACAAGCATTTAAATAGCATTTGAAATCCAACTTAACAACAGATAGCATTCAAGATGCTGACATAATGCTATTATAATACTTGTAGCATCTGGGATCCAAATTTAGGATTGATTTACTGCATATGGTAATGCTTATTAGCTACCAGGGTGGTCATCTGCTAAAGCCCGATTCAAAGTAAATTTGAACGCATTCAAGTGATCATAACTCAAGATAAACAACATACACGGTTGATCGAAACGTCAAAAAAAAGGTTATTTATTCAGCTTCAAACGATATAAAACTAGTTATTACATTTTAACGTTTTGAACGAACTGTCGCACTTTACTTAAGTTTTTTTTTTTTTTTTTTTTTTTTATAAAAGTACGTTTATTTGTCGTTTTTTGTTTGGTAAAAATTATTCACATAATTGTTTAAACCTCGACTTCAAAATTAAATTTCAGTTCATCTATATCTATCCTACCATTACATCTATTAATGAAGGTGATATACGTAAACAATATTTTCATTATTTGTGTTCTCCTATTCGCTGCTATTCCCTCCAGTGAGGGACGCCATCATGATCTGCACGGTCGCTGATGACACTGTCCCGACGAACTTATTCAACTTTAAACGCATTTGTTGTGCATTTGTCACTGTTTTACCGCATCATCAATGTTTTCGCTTGACAATTGCCCAATATTTTTTGATCGGTCTGAACTCAGGGCAATTCAGAGGATTAATCTCCTTGGCAACGAAATTAACATTGTTTGAGGCATACCATTCTAATATATCCTAAGAGTAGTGGCAGCTGGCTAGATCCGACCAAAACTTAACGTTGATCTTGTGTTGCCGATGAAGGGTAAAATCCGCTTTTTCAGACACTCTGTAAACCTTCGACATTATTGTGTGAGATGTGATGAAAACCATGGTTTTAAGGCCACACCTGCAGATTCCTTGCCAAATCATTAGTTTCCTAGCAAACTTATCAGCAAAAACAAATTTAAAGCTTGCTTCAGATAGAATTGGAACAAAAACAATTGCCTGTATTTCAGTTATTTATTATTGAATTCAAGATCTTTTTTTATACAAATGTAGCGTTTTCTTCATACTTTTGAGAAAAAATACGGATAAAATTATTCGTCACGGTTTCGAAGGAATTCTCGAATTTTTCCTGTAACACGGCTGATTGGGCGGCGCACCCCTTCTTCGTCCATCGTTTTAGCTATCTTATTCCACCAGGTCTTCATCTGATTGATGTCTTTGACAACCTTTCCCTTTGCCTTGAGTCTCCTCTTCATGATTGCCCAGTATTTCTCAATAGGGCGGAACTGGGGGGGGTTAAGGTTTTTCGGAACAACCTGGACCCCTTTCTCTGCATACCATTCTCGAACGACTTTACTGTAATGACAGCCTGCCAAATCTGGCCAAAACATTACGGGATGGTCGTGGGATCGAATGAACGGCAAAATTCGTTTTTGGAGACACTCTTTTTGGTATAGTTCGGACGTCATTGTCTTATTTGTAACGAAAACCTTCGTTTTTTTGCCACAGCTGCAAGTGCCCTGCCAAATCATGAATTTTCGTGCAAATTTGTCGGCAAAAACAAATTTAAATTTGGCTGAAGCATCCCCCCGAGCCGTTGCCAAGTAAAATTTTTGACCTGGGATTTGCCCGAAGTCAGCCTTGACATAGGTTTCATCGTCCATCAGAAGACACCCGTCGAACTTGGTCAGCACCTGGTCGTATAGCTTCCAAGCACGGATTTTGGGCACACTATTCTGTTTTATGGTCCGATTTGGCTGTTTGCTAGCTCGATACGACTTGATTCCTTCCCGGAGTCGAGTTCTCCTCACGGTACTATGGGCAGCACCAAATTTTCTGGCCAAATCACGGTCCGACAGATTGGGATTCCTCTTAATCGTCTTCAAAATCTTACCACGCAGTTTCCGGTCGACAGTTCCACTCTGACGATTGGCTTGAGGCTTTCGAATCGTCGTCAATGTTTCCTTATACCGTTTGATAACTCGCCATACGGTATTTCTGTGCAATTTCAGCTGTTTAGCTAGCCTAGATGCAGACCAGGGATTGGACAATGGATTTTCCAAATAACTGTGCACAATTTTTTCCCTTCTTTCGGCTTCCATGTTGATTGTTTACAAAGTACAGTCGATTTGCGGAATGTCAAAAATACATACGTGAAGCTGACACAATTCCCGACACGTGGGCGTCAAGAACTTCCAAACCCGTCCACCTGGAGCGCCACAATATGAGCAAAAGTTTGTTCCAATTCTAAATGAAGCAAGCCTTATGCATGGAAGGGACATCTACACGACCAGTTGCAGGTAAAATTTTCGTCCGAGGATTTGCTTATAATCCATTTTGACATATGTTTCGTCATCCAATAAAACACAGCCATCAAATTTCGTCAAAACTCGTTCGTATAGTAATCGTGCTCGCTTTTTGGCCACTAAATTTTGTTTCAGGGAGCGATTAAGATATTTATGGGCACAAAAAGACTTATATTTTTCTCTTGAAAGGATATTACACACGGTGGAAAAGTTGGTATCGTATTTCTTTGCCAAATCACGTAAAGAGACACCTGGGTTGCCTTTCACGTACCTCTCCACCTTTCTCCTCAGCTCTTTGTCCCAAGTGCCACTTTTATGATAGATGCGCTGTGCTCTTTCCACACTCAGAGTATCCTTGTTTCGTTTGATAACAAGACACACCGTTGACTTTGGGAATTTGAACAGTTTTGATATTTTGATTCTCTACACGTTCATACTACAATTAATCTTATGAATATCTCAAGGTTCAGCTATGATCGCTGCTGAATTTCAGACTGACTTATGAATGGATTTTGTTTCACCGACGTTCGTTCTATGTACACATCAAAACATTCCTGATCACAACGATGTTGATACATACTTAGCGGGCAAGTCACTGGACGCATAGCCTCAACGTTGCAGGTTGAATATCAGTTGCGTCCAGATTTTTACTTTGATTCAGCATTCAGCCTATAGTTATATCAGATAAATTTCTGAAATTGGAACTATGAAGTCTTACTAGCAAATGACCGTAATGTGATGCGTTAGATTTCGAAAATTTGACAGTAAACTCTGAGTGGTAGATGATTGTTCACAATCCGCAATTTATCAATTGTCGGTCAAGTTCCATGATCCAGGGTATTTCGTTCAAAACCGTTGCACCAGTTTCATCAGTCAGTACAGCATTAGATGAAAATCCTGTCATATGGTCTACGGTAGAACACCAGCAGGACACGATGGTGCATTTAAACATGTAAGTCGATTACTTTGAATCTAGCTTGTAAATCATGAAGGTATATGCAGAACAATGTATCCTGAATGTTAAATGAACAGTTCTTAAAGGAACTTTCAGTGTAAGCTCTTCAATAATGAAAGTGCATTCAGAACTCTAAGTCGAGGCGCCCACTCATGTGGAGGAGACGTTACTCGATGTTTTGACATGTTTTGTGATACCACTCCTCCACCACATCAGTGGGCACCTCGACTAAGAGTAAGCAATACGGTAATTGTGAAAGGCAATTAGCCAGTCATGCTGAGAAAGAAGAAGAAAAAGAATGCACGCATGTAAGAAAAGATATGAATTCTCAAAGGTTTAATTTGTTTTTCCATTGTTCTGATAGTCTGTTTAAAGAACTTAAAGAAAATGCGTGACGTTTTCGAAGATGGCATTCCTAATATAAAAGTGGAGTATTCAGCGTTCTCGATTATTTCGAGAGATTTCTACTAATAAATGACTGTCTAGAGAAAGCCTCAGAGAACTGTCGGAGCATTCAATACCCAGTTCGGTCGAGAAAGTTCTTGATGAACAAATTCATTCAATTGTTGGCTAAGTGCAATTTGTTGTTCGAGTGGAATCGCTCGCTTTATAAGCTTAAATAGCTTAGCAAATGTAAGATGCTACATATCAGCAAACATAACCTCCCTTCAATGTTAGAGCGTGGGGAAGGTTTAAATTTCATTTGAAAACTTCTCACTCCGTATGGGATTGTTGGAAAAGTTGCTAGTTTGAAACAGGCTTAGAATCGAATTGAATAAGGCACGTCGGGGCATAAAGTGCCCCATGGTAGGCGTTCTTCTTGTTTTTGTTTTTTTGATTAATTGAAAATGCAGTGTGGGAGTGATAAAATGAGAAATTCCGTGGAGCCAATGCTATCGTACGATTTAAAAATAGCCGTTCTCATTTGCACCACATTCTCAATGGCCCTCAGTGCCTTATTGAAATACGGCAGACGACAAAACGCCTTCAATAGATGATAGGGGAGCGATTTCATCCGCTGCTTTTGTGCGTGTGGGTGTCTTTGTATGTAAAGCGATCGCCAAGCTGCTCTGAGACGTTAAAGCTGTTAAGGGGGCAATTGCGTAGGTTCAACGAAGCAGAAGCAATATATGTTTCTCAGAGAAAGTTGAAGACTTTAAAGCCTACCGGATCCGAATAATATCCTGGGGAAAACCCGATGGAAGCGTTGTCGGATGAGGTTTTTAAGTTTTTTCGTTTTCTTTTTTTTCCTCATTTCAAGAGGGAATATTTATCGATTGATAATGAAAAAAAGGTTATCTTTTACCATATAATGTTGAAACCAAGCTGAAATTTTATTGTAAACTTAAAACTAAGAAGCATTCTTTGCTATACAGCAAAAAGCATACTGTGCCAGCATGAAATTCGAAATTTATTATATATATGAAAATAATCCGCAACTCATTCAACCGCTGCCCAGTGGGAAAAAACGACCCAAATTCCCACAGACGAGACGCCGCTGGATTGGCTGCTTGAAATATATCATTTCTTATGGGAAATTTGCCAAAAATTAAATGGTGCCATTTTCAGCCTGCGCCGAGCCCGGGAAATGGTCCATTTTACCCCATTTACCCCTAAAAATGTGTCTTTTTGAATTGGCATCAATGTTACTACAATCGCCACTAAATGGTTTGTCCGCATAGAATCCTATTTCATATTAAAAACTCTGGGGAATCGAATGGTGCAAGTTTCATTCAGCTCCGAGCTCGGAAAGTGGCTTATTTTGCCCATTTTCCCCATTAATTTGAGATTTTCTTGTTCGTACCCTTTCAGCTACAATCGCTGCCAAAGTTTTGGTGTTATTTTCGTTTAGTTACAGAATCGGAAAAGTGTCCATTTTGCCCCATTTAACCCTAGCATGGAGCAACATAGCAATGGAAGACTCAATAGGTCGGATTTAAAAATTTCAGCATATCTATATCATTCTATTTTCTATTTTGGGGTGGGATGAAATGGAAAGGCCAGAAAAATTGGTTCATAACACTTGAACCACTTTTTTCCCAAAGACAAAAAGTACGCGGGATTGGTGAACAGATTCACAAGCTATTCATCAATAAATATATAATATTATTCAAAAATTAGTTTCATCAGCCATTAGATAATGTTTGGCCAAAAACGGTTCGTGTGACAGAAATAGGGTCAACAAGCCGCGTTAAAACACAGCACAAAACACACAAATCCAGTGTGTTTCACTTGCTACGTTCGATGCTCATAACGATTTCACTACACGCTAGGTAAACATTTGTTCCGTTGCCTTGACGGGCAGTTTTCTCTTCGTGGAAGTTGTGAATGAGAAGGCGAATGGTTCCAACAGTGGTTCTCAAACCTTTTACCTTTGCCACCCACTTTTGAAGGATTAATAAGTGTTCGATCCGTAGATAGATGTCTAACCATTTTCTAGCAGTCGAAAATATTACTTTGAAATTTATCAAAAATAGACTCCATAGCTCGGTGATGAGGAATATTATTTTTTTTTAATAATTACATCATTATTGTCATCATTTATCTTAAAACTAAGGTTAGGAGGATAGAGCCAATTACTCGCGGCCGTCTCGAGGTTAATAGGGATTACAAATTACGGATGGGAAAGAGGGTGGGAATTCAAAGTATGGTTTACATAACACATTAAATTTAAATTCTAAATTATCTAAACACTTATAACTATAAAATTTATGGTTTTCTTTTGACTTGAACATTTTTTGAAAAAGAAAAAAAACACACACACGTACACATATAAAAAAAACTTAAAGTAAACATACAGGTTAAACTAACTTCAATCTGAGGCTAATGTTAGTCAAAAACACATAAACGAGTTTCATGTACTCCAAATCACGTACAGCCAAAATTTCTCGGATTGGCACGTTGGGTTGTCTACCTCGAGCCCGAAGGGAATCATAAAGCTCAGATCTGACTCCACGATGTTCAGCACAAGAACAAATAACGTGATCTGCGTCCTGATAGCCTTGTCCACACTCACAGAGATTGCTGTCGCACAGCCCAACCCGGTATAAATGAGCGTTCAAAGAATAATGATTGGACATGAGGCGAGACATGACACGAATGAAGTCTCGACCCACATCCATCTCCCTAAACCAAAATTTCTTTGACACCTTTGGGATGATAGAATGTTGCCATCGCCCCAAATCTCCTTTACTCCATTTATACTGCCAGCTGACGAGGGACTGTTGACGAAAAATAGGAAAAAAATTCGTTGAAGGCGATTTGTCGATCACAAATATCACCTTCCATAGCGCCCACCTTTGCAAGCGAGTCCGCTTTCTCATTGCCCGGAATTGAACAATAAGATGGGACCCATACAAAGGTGATGATAAAATAACGCGAAGATGAAGCACTTAGAAGCTCCTATATTTTCATGAGAAAATACGAGGAGTGCTTTACTGGCCTCAATGAGCGAAAAGCCTCTATAGAACTGAGACTATCCGTGAAAATGAAGCGTAAAATGTATTGCCGCTAATTCAGCGACATATACGGAACAAGGAGCTTGAAGTTTACGGTTGGCGCTATAAATTTCATTAAATATACCAAAGCCTGCTGACTCCTCTATCAATGATCCGTCAGTGAAGAACGATTTAGTGGAATCAACTAGGCCAAACTTTGCAGCAAATATCACCGGAGCAATCATAGGACGATGATGATCTGGGATTCCACGAAACTCCTGCTTCATGGATAAATCAAAATTAACCGAATTGTCGAAATCGGAGAAGCAAACACGATTGGAAATGTTCGGCGAAGGGCTGACATCCTGTGTTATGTACAAATGGTACAAGGTCATGAAGCGGGTTTGAGGATTCAACTCAAGGAGCTTCTCAAAATGTTCGATTACCTGGGCGTTCATAACTTCACACCTGGTGAGGAGCCGGAGAGATAATTCTGAAAACCGATCCGAGAGTGGCAACATGCCAGCCAACACTTCAAGACTCATGGTGTGAGTCGAGTGCATGCAACCTAACGCGATACGAAGGAATATTATAAAGGTAAATAAAATTTTAGCGTTCCAGCAGAGAAATCTATTCTTTTGCTCTCGAGACGCTTCTAATCTTTGACTGTGGATCTGGTTTCCTTGAAGTTTGTATTCATTTGCATATCGGAGAGATAATTGTGAGCGAAGAACTCTGATAGAACTCTCAGGTAGGGTAAGTAACGACTTAAGCACCCCGAGACCCTATTCCAAGCACGGGGTTAACGTTAACCTACATCGCCAATTTTTTGCAGTATGGTGGTCCATCTAGTGAAGCACCATACTGCAAAAAATGAGCGTTGTAGGTTAACGTTAACCCCGTGCTTGGAATAGGGTCTCGGGGTGCTTAAGTCGTTACCTACCCTATTTGTGTAGTGGTGAAAAATTGTGCGCGGGATGCGAGATGATCCCTGCTTACAAGAGTTCATCTGGTTTCAGTAATCTAATTTGGTGTTATCTCATCCCTTCACACTCTCCCTATGTATATGTGTGTATGTGTATTATACAGCAATACTTTTTATTTGAATCCGTCTCTTTTGCATCATTAGAGTTGACATTTCCGCGTTAGTATGGTTCAAAAAATTTACTTAAAATAATAATTTCTTCAAACACTAATAACTTTCAGATCAGAAGACGGATTCTATTATTCAAATGAGTTTTTTAGAAAAGATTATATATATGAAAAAACACCTCCATAGCGATGTTTATATCCGCACTTGAATTATATTTGTTTTCCATACATTGCATGGTCTCAAGACAATATTTTTACATATATTTTTCCTTGAATGTATAGAAATTTTTACATAATGTTCCACAAAAGTTATTGAATTGTTTTTTTTTTTCAAAAATTCTGTGTTTTTTGTTTATGGTTTCCAAGTGATTCTATCATTTATTGTAGCTTGCCAACCTTGCGTCCCCATCAATCAAAAATGATTTTTACAAATGCATTTTGCTATTTGAAAGCTAATGGACGTTTTGAGCACGCGCCATACGGTGTATCTATGAAAATTCAAAATCTTAACCATCTTGGATGTCAACCACGATGGACTCTGCTGGTAACTGTGCACGATTTTTTTTCTAAGCTTTTCTTATATGGTGACTGTCTCCAAAACGAGAGCCATTTTGCACTGTTATTGTTATTGGTAATCTTCCAAAAATGTCTTCTAGGAGCACATAAAATAAGCAAAAGAGTTTTTCCATCACTCTGAGGGACATGCCATTCATATTTCTTTTGTTCGGGTTGGATGGCTCATTGCTATATTCAGGTACCTTACTACACGGAAAAATCGATGCCCAGATTCATGAACTGCAATCATGAATTCGAGAACAAGCAAAAATACACCGTGAACTGAATCACGTAATCATGAACGAAACTAACATTTAAAGGGACAAATCCTGAAGACGTGAACTAGTTCACGGTCCGTTTTAATTTTCAGGAACTTTTTTTTCTGTATACATGAGTACCCTTCGTCATCATCAACATCATTTATTATTACCTATCCACGTACCAAAACACTAGTTTTGCCTGCGGAGTAGTTTATTGATCTCAATAGCTAGCTTAATGATTAACTACTTTCAATCCAAGCATGTAGTTGAAAGAGTAAGTTTCACAGTCAGTCTAACGGGTGGCAACTAAGATAATGGAATTTCTTTCTCAAGGTGTCAAAAAAGAATAGTGTTGGGTTATATCAGGGATATAACCGCAAGCTTCACGTAGAACCACGTTGGTTTATAGTAATAATGGTATCATCTAATGTATACGTATCATTACACATGTGGTTGGTTTAAATGGTAATGAAATAGTTCTATAGTTTGCATTGACCTATTCCTTCTTATGAGTTGTCCTCCATACTATTACAATTTCATGATCCTCATCTTTCTTGGCCATGCTATTTAACGCTAATATACACGGCCAACCGTTTCAACCCAGTTTTGAATCGTTTTTGACTAACTTTCGTCAAAAGTAGAGTAACTCAAATTTGAATAATGTTACTGGCATTGACAAGTCCACAAATCAAAAACATCGACTCAAATCAGATGGATGCTTTTGATTTGTGGACTTGTTAAAGGCCAGTAACATTTACTCAAATTTTAGAGACTCCACTTTTGACGAAAGTGAATCAAAAACGGCTCAAAACTGAGCTGAAGCGGCTGGCCGTGTTCAGCACGTGAGACGAACTGATTACATAAGGGACAAATGGCCAGTTTTCAGTGGCCCAAAATCTAGCGCTATATACTAGCGTTGATGGCCTAACCCAGAATGAAGAGAGGCTCGAAAATACAATTTGAAGCCAAATTTTAAAGAAGGGACGGGCCTTAGTTATAAACTCAGACACCGACCGACAACAAAGCAAAATAATCCTGCTGCTTAGCAGTGTCGCTATTTCTATATATTTCCTGGAATGAAACATAAAAAAAAGAAGACAACTTGAACCATTTGTTACTCGTTTTTGAGTACCCGGATAGGGAAAACCATATTGTTCAAACGGAGATTTGTATGGGAGCAAAAGTAGATCATTTCTAAGTAAAAAAAAAAAGAATTGGAGTATGAGAAGAGGATGACCTGGGTCTTCGCCGCGTTGATACAGATCTTCCATGCGGTGAAGTATTCTGATAAGTAAACTGCACCTTACAGCGAAGCACGGGATGTCCTGTTCGACTGATAATGTTTAATTATATTCACCAGGAAAATGGGATGATTGTATCTTTATAGCTTAAACACGTGCCACACGTTATCGAAGGCCTTCTCAATATTGAGAAGTGCCATGGCCGATGATTTCGCAACAGACTTGTTCGGACTGAGGATGTTGGTTACTCGGTTAAGTTGGGACACTGTTGAGCGACCACGTGGAAATCCGAACTGTTCGTCTAATAAGATGTAAAACTTGTCGTCAACTAGAGGATCTGACGGTGGATCGCTTTCTCAAACAGCTTCGATACTCCTGAGAGAAGGCTGATGGGCCTATATATTTTGGATCATGAAGGATCTCTCCCAGGTTTCTGGATTGGGATGACTTTGGCTGACTTCCAAAACGAGGAGCCATTAGTCAAGTCGGAGGCATTGGTTGAAAACCATCACCAGATATTTATGGACTGGGAGCTCAATTGCTTGAGTTCCTAGTTCCTGATGTTATCGAAACCTGGAGCCTTCACGTTCTTTGAGCCTTTGATATAAGTCAAAAATTCGTCAGCTGAGATCTCTAACTCCTCCATGAAGTCGTTGGGGCTTATATGGAAGTTAGTAATAAGCGTGCTAACGGCAGCTTCGTGTGGACTGACGATGTTTTGTCCAAAATTATGGGAGCTGAAGAAGTGTTGACTTATCTCAGCAGCCTTTTCTGCAGGAGTTATCAAGCAATCCTTAAAGCCATTGCCTAAATAATTTTCGTTACTCGATTACAGTGACTTTTAAGCGTTGACAAACCAGTTCGCTGGAATTGCCATTAGATGCCGTTTCGCAATTGCATTAAATCTTTAGTGGGTCTATCAATGTTGCTCCCGGACCTGGTAGATCGCTTGCTCGATGCTCTTCAGTTGCCGATCAATATCATCAGTTGACTCGAGGTGTACGTTGAAATTGACGGTGTCGTCGACATGTTGTTGGAACCTCTAACATCTGTCACGATGGTTGTTCCGTCTGGTGATCCGATACCGGTTTACCGAGGACCCAATTTCGACTACCACTGGATAGTGATCCGAGCTATGCTCCTTGTGTACTACCAGCTGGTCGATATTGTTCCTCATGTTGGTAAGGAAGATGTCGATTGTCAGCTAGGAGTATCGGGGCCCAGGACGGTGTAATGGCCCTCTTCCAGGTCTTACTGCAGAATTATTCCGTTCCGGTTTCGCCGGGTGTTCCCCCAGGGTTCAAGCTTCGCATTTAGGTCGCCAGCGATGCTAAACTGCCCCTGTCTCCGAATGTGGTTCCGTAGGATTGTTTTAGTTCCGTTAGCGCTGCTGGCTTGCTTGGAACAATAAGCCACGATGATGGTGATAGGGCCGATGACAGTTTTGACCTCAACTCCGATGGCTTCGACAAACTGCAGCTGAAAATTCCGAACCAGATGGCAGATTGAGTTGTAGCACAGGGCGATCGCAAATCCTTCTCCACTAGAGCCGCTACGATCAAGACGCACAATCCGGTACCCTGGAATGAAAATGCTGGATTCCGGCCTGAGATGTGTTTCGATGACGATAGTGATGTCAATGGCCGTCCTGTAAAGAAAGTCACCGAGCTCAATTGATTTTTTGTTCTGGATGGAACAAGCACTCCAATTGAGGATGCTGATGGTCCATATTAGAAAATAAATTTCATCGTCACGGGTGTGGCGGCTTTGAGCTGTTCCTCCTACGAGCAGGAATGGATGACGTTGTCCAGATCGTGACTTGGTGGACGCCTGCTTACGGATCGTCAAAAACTCCGCACGCTTAGGACAGGTTCGATTGCTGCTTTCATGATTAGCGCTACAGTTGGCGCACTTTGGAGGGGCACCTTCGTATATCGGGGCACAATTTTTGGTGGCGTGTGCTCCGGCACACTTGTCACACTGCGGTTTCATGTGGCAGTTTCGGGTTCCGTGGTCGAAGAAAACGCAGTTGCCATACTGCGTCACGTCATGCTGTCTCGGGCGATTCATACCTAACGCCTTGGCTAGCTGTGATTAACTTTTTTCATCGGTTACCTATGACATTGCATTTTCGACCTGCCTTCTATTCTTCAATCATTTATCACGCTAATTTTATTTTACCCAACTTTATTTCAAAATTATTCCTAGCCACCTCGCTCTACTGCACTGGTGAGAGCAGTTGAACTTTCTTCTTTGAAGAATCCTTTTTGTTGAAGTTGTCAATGAGAATAGAATCCTTTTGCGTGCATAATTTTGGCTGGTCTTCCACCATCTTGCTTGCAACTTGAAAAAGATCTTAATGGTTAAAGAGTCACCCACAATTGATACGTTGCGGTTGCGTTGACGTAAATTTGACAGAAAACCTATGGGAAAACTGTCAAATTCACGCAAACGCATCCGCAACGTATCAATTGTGGGTGACTCTTAACAGTCGAATCCGCAATATTTTTGTTTTTAAAATTTTGTACCGTATACTTGTTGCCGAGACTTCTGTAATGTTCGTACAACTGTACAACGCGCTCAGGAAATGCTTCTAGTTTCGACAGCATTTTGAGCAAAACTGAGCAAGCACAAACAGAACATAAAATACTAGGAGAAAGAGCAAACACACACACACACTCTCATTTCTCTCTGAGCTCGTTTATAATAGAGCATAGAGGCCTTGAAGAATATCCGAAATTTTTGTTGCCGTTCGGCAAAATGTTCAACAACTAATGAACTTTAAAGTAACTTATGCTGATAAATTTGTTTAGTTTTTGTTTGCTTACCAATTTACGGAAAAAAATGTATTAGTTAGCCATATCACAGTCATTTTTTTGCTGAATCTTTCTATATAGGGTAGGTCCATTAATTATGTCACGTGGTAGGGGGGGAGGGGGCGAGCTTGGGAAAATGGGACGATCCATACAAAAAAATTGTGAAGGTCCATACAGAAAACGTGACGAGGGGGGGGGGGGGGTTATCAATAGCATTTTTTTGCGTGACGTAATTAATGGACGTTCCCATATAAGTTTTAAGATAATCAACTGTTTGGTTCTTGGCGAAAGAAAATAAAGTGTGTAGTTTTTGTTGTTGTTTTTACCGAATGCAGTGATGCGATTTTTATTAGTAAACCCCTTTAAAACTTAAAACTGGTTGTGCAAAGTCAGTTTTAAAGTAAATATTCTATGACTAATAAGGCCTTTTTATTTTAAAAAAAAATCATTCTATCTCTGTGAAGCAGAACTTTTGAAATTTTTAATAGTTTAAGACCACTGTAATAGATCGATTTAAAGCACCTTTGCAATTTGTTATTAAAATCATGCCTTTTTTTTTTATTTGAAGAAAATTGTCACATTGATTAAACTTTTACGACTGACTGGTAGCCGGCCCAGGACCAATTGATTGAGAAACGCTGACAAAAAAAGTGTTGAACACTCATTGGATTGCATGGGGTTGTTTTTATTTTCCACCATTGCACATTGCACTTTTACTGTTCTGCTGCGGATGATGACGGGTGATTGGGTGCAAATGAATGAAAAATCCGGATCCATATCGTGCCGATACCAAATTTCAGTGAGTGATGTTCGGAGCAAAAATTGCTTTCGGCAGAAACAGGTGTTGAAACAATTAAATTTGAAACAAACAGGGCTAGTTGAACGTTTGGCTGGTGAAATTTAGAACAACATGTTTGCGTGATAGGACGGCATCGAGGGAATGCAGCTGCAAATAGTCTTCCGTGTACATTTATAGCTCACTATATATAGCCTGAGGGAAGCTCATTTAGGTTCTAGTTAGTAAATGCTTTCTCAAATCTGTTTATAATAAGGCTTACTTAATGAGTATCACACACCCTGCAATATTGAAAGCTGAAAGTCCAGACTTATTATAGACTGTTCAAGGAAGCATGCCGAAAGTGTAGTTACTGAATACTGAAGGCATCCACATTTTTTTCGAGAACAACATTTTACGCACTCTTAAAGAAAATGCTCGATGTGTTTTTCGTTTGCCTATAATTTTTTCCTACAAAATCCTGTCAAAAACCAGTTTATGAAACGCGTAGCTTCGTTCTTGCGCTTAATAGTTTAAAGTAAATCAATTTCAAAATAACCCCACTGACTGCGTGAAGTTAGTGCAAGGCAAAATTCACAGGAAGGTTGAAATAATCCGTGCAATTTGATTTATGGTTAGTGGAATCTGTGTGTCTACCTGATTGCATCGCATATGGCTGTTGCATAAACATCGCATGCATTCAAAATGAGATGGCCGATTGTTTGAGGGACAGATCGAATGTCAGATTTTACTTTCCAGCTTCCTAATTGGTTGAAAGAAAAAAAACGACAACCAGTCGATGATCCAAGTAGATAACCAATTTACCGTGTGGGGTGGAGTGAATACCTAAATATTTTCTCAGCGTTATCTAGTATTCGTATGACTTAAGTCAATCAATTATGTCTAAAAATACTGTTCGAATAGAAATCCTGAAACTCAGGCTCAACCCTTCCAAGAAATGTTCTTGTATCGTAAATCTAATTATACAATGGAATGACGTCACTCTGACAATCTAAACATAGAGCGTAATTACATTTATTTTTCCCCAGTCAAATTAATCTAGCATCTGTCCTCTGCAATCAGAGGGGGTTGAACGGAATATTTATTTAAAATTGGAAACATGTTTCCCCTCAATTAAACCGCAAACTGGAAAGTCTTGCTCGTATGTACATCGACCGGAGCCAGAGAATTACTCCAAGCTGAGCCCTTCTCACAATGCTCAGCTTCTGCTGAAATGTCTGCCGATGACATTTTCAATTTATAAGCAACAGGATGACGAGTCAAAAATTCTATTCCTTACCCATCCGGTACGAACCGACTGAGCTTGGAGTTTGAAGTGGAAAATTTACAAAGTTCATGTAGCTGCTCTTTTCGGGTGCGGCAGTTGGAAATATCAGAACAGCCAATCCGAGTTCGGTAGATGGCCTATCAATCAACGATGGGTTTGTTGTTTTTCGTTGCAACTTACTTTGATCACTGTGTTTGGGGAAAAGTATTGAACGTATTGAAGGACCGTAAATCCATCTCTCATGTACTTGTTCATTAAAGGGTTTGTCGACAGTTATTGCGACACCTTCGATTCATTGGCAAATCGGCTATAATTATCTAATGGAAACTTACAGCATACAGCTAATTTTAAATAAGTTTGAGTAGAAATTTTCGACATTTACGATTGTTGCCCTTAAACAGAGCCTGTACAGCTGTTATCGGTACGTTTTTCTAATTTTATTTTTATTTTTGCATTGCCTCTTATCATTTTATTTCGTCCTTCGCTTCTGGCTTTGTCCTTCCGAAGTTTGTGCTTCGTCATGCCCCAATAGGTTTCGGAATGACGTAGCTCATCCAATCTTCCGGTCCGCCTATAAGCATCTTGCTATAAAGAACCAGGTGGTTACACTCAAATTGCCTGTCAAACTTCCAAATCTGGAGACGTCTGTATTAAATTATCTACAATTACAATGCCACTCACGATATCACAAAACATTGCGATTGGTTCAGCGGATTGGAGATAACGAAATCGTTGAACTTAAGACCAAGTCTCTCCTCGATTGGTACTAAACAGATAAGCTTGGAAATCGTTGGTTTTGAATAATGTGGATCAATATTATTTTCAAAGAAAGCTTTATGATATCAAATTGCTTGTCAAATCGATTAATTTCGAGGCCAGGTTCGCTTAGAAAACAACATTTTTCTTCGTGTGATACTCCTTAAGGAAGGAGGCAACTTTCGGCAGGCACTTGATTGATAACACTGTCAATTTTTTTCCATACATAACAGGGTTGCTACGGTTTGGCGATACACAGGTGGATTCAACGGTAGGCAGTATTGCCTGCCATAACATTTTGAAAAAGTCTCCTTGTCTACATTATTCGCCGCAGAACGCCAGTCTTTATATGTAAGGTTCCGCTGGACGATGGCCCAATATTGTTCGATTGGGTGGAGCTTTGGCGTGTTGGGAGGGTTCTTGTCCTTGGGCACCACTTGTTTGAAGCATGCCACTCCAAGGCCTTTTTTCCGGAATGGCAAGATGCCAAATCCGGCCGAAATAGAACGGAACAATTGTGTCGCTTCAGGAAAGGCAGTAGACGTTTTTGTAGTTCCGGTCGCAATGTAAACGTTGTTCTTCAAGTCATAGGTACAGATGGCCTGCCACACCAGATATTTCTTCGCGAATTTTGACAGTTTAATTTGCTTGAAAATATCTGGCACCATTCCCCGTCCGGATGTCGTATAAAATTCCTGTCCAGGAAGCCGTTTAAAGTCTGCTTTGACGTAAGTTTCATCGTCCTGTACCACGCAATCAAACGTCGTCAGCATCGTCGTGTACAATTTTCGCGATCGTGCTTTGGCCGACATGTTTTTTTTTTCGCCGTGATTTGGAGTCACCACTTTCTTGTAAGTCGACAGTCTTGCTCGTTTTTTAGTTCTATCCACGATTGAAGGAGCCACTTCCAGCTTCGTTGCGTCATCTAGGACGGAGAGGTTTGGGTTCCGCTCGAAACAGCGGGCAACTCTTTTTGTCGTCGCTGTGGCCTCCGGCTTTCGATTTGCCTCTGATCTAGCTTTCGTGGTTGTCAACAAACATTCACCGAACACTTTTAATACGTTGGTATCCACATTACGATTAAGCTACATTAAACTATTTCGCCAACTTGGCGTGAGAGTAATTCTGATATCCGCCATGCACGTGCAAAATTTGGATACGTTGCTTCTCTTCCTTTGACGACATTTTGACAACTGAAGTGCTAATCTCAAAAATAAAATAAAGGCATGATGCTACATGCACACATCTTCAAAATGAGGATGTGCAATTTTGGTTAATGCACGATGAAAGTAAATGCGTCAAGTTTAAGCCGACCAGATTTCGATCGAAACACCCTTTAGCTGCACCAAACTGCTCTGGGGTTATTGATAAACCACGTGGACTTCTCTGGAGTGAGGGGGAGTTTTACCAAAGTCATTACTCTATATGGAACGACCATTAATTACATACATACATACATTTATTCGTTCAACATCACATTTAGGATAAGACATAATCAACAATAGTACGCTACAATACTCGGTTTGTGGCTGCCGCTCTCCAACCTCGGTCACGCCCAATGCTCGCCAGATCACACTCCACCTGGTCCTCCCATCGTGCTCTCTGCGCTCCATGCCTTCTTGTGCCCACCGGATCAGTAGCGAACACCAACTTTGCAGGGTTGTTGTCCGGCATTCTTGCAAACATGCCCTGTCCACCGTATCCTTCCGGCTTTGGCCATCTTCTGTATTCTGGGTTCGCCGTAGAGTGCAGCGAGCTCGTGGTTCATCCTTCGCCACCACACACCGCCAAAGATCGTCCTTAGCACGCGTCTCTTGAAAACTCCGAGTGCTTGCAGGTCCTCCTCGAGCATGGTTCATGTCTCGTGTCCGTAAAGGACCACCGGTCTTATTAGCGTTTTGTACATGGTGCATTTTGTGCGGGGGTGAATCTTTTTAGACCGCTGTTTCTTCTGGAGCTTGTAGTAGGCACGACTTCCACTGATGATGCGCCTTCGAATTTCACGACTCGTATTGTTGTCAGCCGTCAGTAAGGATCCGAGGTAAACAAATCCTCAACCACCTATCCCCGTCTATCGTGACATTACTTCCTAGGCGGATCCGGTCATGTTCGGTTCCGCCTACCAGCATGTACTTTGTTTTCAACGCATTCACCACCAGTCCGACCTCTGCTGCTTCGCGTTTCAATAATTTCCATGTCGTCAGCAAAGCACACAAATTGACCAGATTTCGTGAAAATCGTACCCCGGCTGTTGAGCCCGGCTCGTCGCATTACACCTTCCATAGGGATGTTGGTAAATGACTAAACAATGCGTACCTCAGGTATTTCACGTACCTGCAGGTTTAAAATAGACCCTATTTAGTGGTCCTTAGCATCTTGTTCAGTAACTCCTATCCCTACCTCCCCGCGACGTCCGAGTGCCAGGAAAGGATTCTAAGCTCAACTGTTCACTATGGTCCTCCGGAAAGTAGGGGTTTGGTGTCCGGTCCTGCGAGCCAGCCGTAAAAAAGAACTGCAACGGAAAATATACGACCATTGATTATGTCACACAAAGAGTGACTTTTTAAAGTCCCCCCTCTCTTGTCACGTTTTTTGTATGCATCTACCTAAATTTTTTTTGAAGTTCATGAAGTTTGATATGTCGCAATCCAGGTTTGATAGAGTTCTAACTCTGGCCATTACAATGGTAGGGTACTTCCTTCACGATTCCCGATAATGAATCCGGAACTACGGAAAATAACGAAATGTCCGCTACTCTTCAAAAAACAAGGATAAATTTGTAATCATATGGAAAAAGTTGCATCTAATTTGGTTAAGGGTACGCAGAGTTACAGATAAATTAAAAAGGAGTTTTTCAACATAAGAAGTGTCAGGCAATACACAGATAAAAACTAGAAGGGACAGCCCAATGGGGTTGTACGCAAAGTTGACGTAGGACTACGAAGCAATGTGCAATCTAGATCGCTTGATTGTTTAAAGAGTGGCTGAAATTTGTTTCGTTCGAAATCGAATTCCCACACACTAAAAATTTCGCACTACAACCTTAAATATTTGACATAGCCTGTCTTGGTATCTAAATTCATACATAGGTTATCAAATTTTAACAAACAATGCCCCAAAGGCTGAACTGAAAATTTCATGTAAAACATAAACATTTTATGTTTTTGATGTGTTTAAACATCAAAAACATAAAATCAAACAAAGCTGAAGAACCCAATGGGCTAAAACACTTCAATCAACCACCCCGAAACCCAGCTTTCAGCATTTCCAAACACATGTTAATTTTCTTTTCCAGTTGTTTTGTTGGCCCTGAAAAGGGCCATTTCGGGTTCGAGGGAACAGCTACTAACACCGCCTCATTTCGCCATGAAGCTGGTTTACTTGATCATGGCTTCGGTTCGCTCTAAAACCTCGTGTTTGGCTAGCTCTTCTCGACAGCATGATCAAAAGGCGGTTTGAATTTCCAGAGACGTCAGGGCCATCCGCCAATTGATTTAAGTTATTCGGGCAGCTACGCTTTCAATCCGCTCGGAAATGTCATTTACGAAGCTGTTCATAATGCTTATTGCTTTGGAGGAAACGACAGTGTCGGGTTAAAATGCTTCACTGTTTGCCTTCCGAGATGGTGAAGCGAGAATGCACCATAAGAGCATATTGTGTTGATATGAGCGACCACCTGAAAATCATTATCCTTATTGTGCTGTAGATGATTGTGGTCTGTTTGGGAATTCAAAGTCTATTATTGCCGATAGACGTCTGGGTCGAAATAGTGCTAACTGAACGATAGAACAGCATTGGGAGGTGAATATGTAAGAAAATTATATTGTTAGCTCTTTAGATTGCATTTGATGGCCCTAAAAAGGACCGTTTGGTTTTAATAATGATACGGCCCTAGTTGTATTTTCTACGATGGTAGAACCACATACTTTGCAGCCATATGTATGCTCCGACATTTTAGTTGGACATTCTCAAAATTATTTGATTCCTATCGAATGACTGAAATTTCAAACAGCACAAAAGAAATATTCAACCAAACAAACTCTTCAATAAGCAAACTGATTTGGTCGTACTGAAAAGGAAGGATATAGTTGAGGGGGGAGAAACATTGTTCACGGTTTAACTTGGGGTTTCTTCCTGGTATTCTTTGGTTCACCTCCTCGTCGGTGCGGGTGGCCATCTGCAGGTGACATGGGATGATTCTTGTCCCGTTGTTGTCACGGGCGGCTTTTTCCATCAACTCTTAGGCTTAAGCAGCCTTATTTCTCTCAGCGAGGTTGACGGGAGCATCGGCCCAAACAGCCAACTGCACCAACTTCTCTGGATAACGACAGCTCGCCAGTGCATCCTCCAGTGTGGTCGCACGCCTACTGCGCTGCTACAGCACATTTTGCTCTGCACAGCACTACAACTACCGTAAGACTGAATCAAATTTTCATTCAACGAAGTCAATGTGATACTAATTGCATCAAAGGGGACGAACTTCAGTTATTGCGCCACAATAATTAGTTTTAATAAGTGCACGCTAGCGGATGATTTTCTTAACAGAAATTTTCCTAATTTGTTAGCCACTGCCAGCAACTAATCCGCTATGCATAACTAGGAACTAAAACGAACTAAACCACATAGTCAGTCATTGACGTGTCACAATTCGGCTCGAAATATCCCTTCTAAAATTTCGTTCGATTGCTGTTCAACGGTTTAATGATATACTCCGGGACGCGGCGTTTAATGAATGCTATTTTCAGCCGTGACGCGGTAATTGAACTACAAACCGACAAAAGAAAAATTCAACTAAACAAACTCGCAAGTTAATAAACTGATTTGGTCGTCCTGAAAAGGACGGATTTAATTGACGAGGGAGAAATAGTTTGCAATTCCCCTAGGGTTGTTTGTCTGGTCTCGGGTGGCTTTTTCCCGCCAGCTCGTAGGCTTCAGCAGCCATGTCTCTCTCAGCGAGGTTGACGGGAGCATCGGCACCAACAGCCAACTGTATCAACGGCTCTATGCACTCCCGCTTCACTTTACTCAATTTTTGAGTACAACCATATGCTATATCTTTTTCTCTCACGGAAATGTTACTCAATTTTCGTAAGAAGTGGATCTAATCAAAAATTGAGTTGATCCACAGTTTAACGAAAATTTAGTAACACATCCTTGAGGAAAAAAGAGATAGCATACAATTGTACTCAAAAATTGAGTAGAAAGAAGCGGGAGTGTGAGGCAACGACTGCTCGCCAGTGCACCATCCAGTTGCTTGCTGCCGCTAACTGCGTGCGAACAGCCACTGCACAGCTCCACGACTGTTGTAAGACTGAGTCAAAATTTCAGCTAAGAGCTGGTATGTCATGGCGTCGGATGCTATTGCACAAAAGAAGGCGGTACCAACGAAGGCAATGTGATACAAATTGCATCAAAGGGGACGAACTTCTGTTATTGCGCCACAATAATTAGTTTGAATTAGTGCACGCTAGACGGATGATTTTCTCACCAGAAATATGCCTAATTTGTTTCCCACCAACAGCAACAAATCCGGTACGCATAACTAGGAACAATGGCGAACTCCACCACATGGTCGGTCTCTGATGTGTTGCAGTTTGGCTCGAATTATCCCTTCTAGACTTTCGTTCGTTAGTTGTTCATCGTTTTGTGATAATATAATCGGGGGCGCGACGTTTAGAGCATGCCATGTTCAGCCGTGACGCGGTAATTGAATTGCAAACAGCACAATAGAAAAATTCAACCAAACTCTTTAGTTAGTAAACTGATTTGGTCGTCCTGAAAAGAACGGATTTAGTGGCGCTACTACGCCACTGCACAGCTCCACGACTTCCGAAATACTAAACTTGTTTGATAACTTGTACTTGTTTGATAACCTTCGTCGCTGCCTAGGAGACGTTCGCGGGAGAACAAGCTTGCTATCTACAAGCAGATCATACTCCCGGTTATCGAGTACGGCATGCCGATCTGGGAGAGCTGCGCGAAAACACACCACCTGAAACTACAGCGGGTTCAAAACAAGTTTCTCAGGATAATCCTGAACACACCTCCGCGGACGAGAAATACTGAGATCCACCGTCTGGCCGATATTAAAACACTCGAAGATCGTTTTAGTGAGACTATCAATAGGTACAGGACACGTTGCCATCTATCAGACCACCAAGTCATTCGGGACCTGGTACCCCACCCCTAGGTTTTTCAAATTGTAGTAATCGTAGTTAGGTAGGTTATCAAATTTTATAATTAAACCAACCAATCCCAATAAGGGATATTATGTAAATTAGAATAACTAAATAACGCATCACACCACAAATAAGAATAACACAAGAAGAACAAAGATGAAGAGCCCCTCTGGCTAAGCAATTACCCTGTTTAAAAATTAAATGTAAACATTGGATCAAAGAAAAAATAAAAACACATTTTACTACTACTAGGAGACGTTCGTTACTTAAATATGAAATCTGTGCTAGGAAGTACAGTGTATTTGGTAAATTTACTCTGAAAAATCGACATTATAAGACACCACCTTATCTTTGCGTTATTTTAAATAGTTTGGTGTTGAAAATCAATAGTTTTCATTATAAGAATCGATGCGTAGAAATATTTTCGATCGATTGGTGCAAAAATTTAGTAAATCTGTGGAGAAACGACTGAGATATTAACGCTCAAAACCTGACCACATTTCGTGACGGTCGCAATAGATATTTGTTTAAACTGTACCCCAGTATTGAAAACAAAGACGTAGTCCTACGTCAAAAGAAACACTGGATTTTCTGCTGCAGAAAATTAGCACATTTGACATAACCTCAAAGTATCCGTGCTATCTCCGGTGCCCGGAGGTCAAATCAAATTTTGAATTTTATTATTCACCGGACTGTATCACTTTGAATCTGGACAAAATTTTTCTAGTCTTCTCCTTTTTGATCATCCCCTGTATTTGCAAATACTTTACTTGACAATTGATCACCATCTCCGAATCTTAATGTTCATCGATAAGAACTACTGGAGGAACTTCAAAAGCACTTTTAGACTGCATTACCTATAATCAATATGCAACTAGCGATTTGAAATTGGATCACTGTTGTAGAACCCCTTGGTACGAAGTACACCTTGAGGCCAGCACCTTGCTATACATATTTGCGCCTTTGTTTTGATTTGCTGTGTTCTTTTGACAGAATATTTCAGAGTGTGTTCGTGTGAGTTCATTATTAGGGATGCATTATTAAGCTTATTACCGAGCTTGGGACCGATGTGCTAGTACTGACTGAGCCAAGAAAAAAAAACGTATTTGTTCGGGACCTACTGTTCTTAGAGTTAGTCTATGGCATTACCACTGATCTGGCAACACTAGCGTTTTTCTTTCCAAAATGGTAAACAACCAGACCGGCCTTGGGACTTGGTGGTTGTAGAAAAATACCTCATGGTATTTCCGATGCCCAGGGATCTTGAAGATATCTAAAATGTTAGCACTTTATATCTTTCCGAGGATATTGTGTCATTGAAACTTCTTACAAAAACTGCCAAACTGCAAAGCACACTTAAAAAAACGGAAAAATCATTTCAAGTTACGCTAAACAAAGAACTAATTTGGGAAACAAATTTCTGAAACCCTGGAACTATGGTGCCACAAAAACCAATCCGGTCGAAATGAACTATAATGCTGGTTAATACTTATAAAATTTACCTTAATTACCAGTAATGACCATCCCAACAGACACAAATCGTCACATTATCATCCGTCCATTGACTCGTACATTTTGACCATCAAGCACATCTACACACCGTTTCTTATGAAATATTTTTCTCCTCTCATTCCCCTTCCAGATTCACTGGCAACGACGATAATGGGAACCAACGTAAAACGTACAAGTAGCTCCAAAGTGAATTTCCCCCACCATGGCAACTGGTGACAAATAGACGGGGGAAATCGGACCGGTAATCCTCGTAATCCAGTCGAACATCAAATGAATGAAAGAAGTGCCAGACAGTGAAGAAGAAAAAAAAACCCAGCAACCCTTGCACAGGAAAACTTGAGAGCATTACTTGGAAGGAAAATCCACACCTTTCAAATTTATCTCCTACGTCTGAACGCTTTGTGTGAAGTATCCTTTCGTGTGGTTAAATCGGCGAATGATGTTTGCTGGGGGAATTAGTAGAAAACAAGCTGACATTTATTTGACACTGAATTGGATAACCGTTTGATCGTAAAGCAAAGTGAGCCCGTCCTGATGGCACCCGGTCTGGTTGACGAAGCTTGATTGTTTTTGTGGGAAATATTTCCGAAGATTCGTGCACGTGCATGCGAATTAGGTTCTCGCCGAGCGATCTCACAAACACTAACGTGCTGCTTTACACGTATATGATCGATTTGTTTATTGTTTTCAACCACGAGATCAACTGTCAAAATGTTCAACTGTTTGTTTTTTTATTTTCAACCAGCAAAACGATTGTATTAGTGAAACTGCTTACAAATACTAACAGCGGCAGATAAGTCTATGATGACTTCGTCATTGTTTTTTTTTTTCATAAAAAACGTAAACAATGACTAGTTACGAGAATTCTTCGCTATATAAAGTCTATCCATGGAAGTCACGAATGCTATCGGATACGAGAACTCATCCTCTACGACACTGCTTTGGGGAATTAATGTAGGGACTCTTCAATTTAGATAAATTGGTGTAGGAAACAATCACTAACGATGGTCAGTTGCACCCTTACGGAAAATCTTGAATTTCGTTTATTGTAACTTTTTATTGATTTCTATTCATATAGAGAGTACAAATATTAACAATAACTACACTGAAATTTTATTTTTGTAACTTAGCTTTCACTCGTTCGTAAACATGGATTTTGTACATAGAACAAATGTCTCGTAAATTGTATGAAACATTCATATTGCTTGTCATCTAACAAAATGCTAACAATACACCTTCTTTATACAATGCACAAAATGAATTTCGTGAAGACCAGCCAATCGTTGCTTATCTTCGGTCGTACTCATAAATGTGTGTGTGAAATTAAAGCGCTGTCGAGAGTTAGAACCTCATACACAATAATCAAGTTACTTCTCACGAGCCAACATGGACTAGTTAGAACAACCACGTACTCAATAACATTTCTCCCTGAAAATGCAGTATCGAATCCCATGTCACGAGCAACTTCTTGTGGTTGTGCTTTCTTTTTCAATTATATTTTGAGCCGATAAAGTAGATCTGTCAGTCGTTCATGCGACCACCAGAGAGACGATTCGTTTTTATTGGTAACAAATTACTCGTAGCTTTTGCATTGTTTTCCTAGAATTAACGAATGTTCTTTCTTTGTCAACAAATGCTTAGTGCTTGTGACAGTTGCGCGTGAAGCATTAAAAACGAAGGTAGCCTCTTTGAATGTACAAATCAGTTTCGTTGCAGAAAACAACGAATAGATTTGTTAGTCCTACCGTCGATTTCGTAATATAAACTAAAATTAATTTTCAGTGTATAACATCCTTCGTGAGAGGATTGCGTACAAAAATTGATGCATTCTTTCTCGCTGCATTAGACTCGGATTACGATGTGATCGTACTTACCGAAACCTAGCTGAACGAGCAATTCACTTCGCTGAAGTTGTTTGAAGATCGATACACCGTATATAGAAAGTATCGTGATGCTGTTCTCTCCGGAAAAAAAACGTGGAGGCGGAGTTTCCAACCAGCTAAAATCTAATACAGTCTCTAGGCACAGCGAACTGGAACTGCTGAAGGTAGGCACATCTTCTGTGGATAGTGATGTTTGCATCGGTGTAGCCTACATTCATGCTGAACTTGCTACTGATCTCTTCTATGGGGTCAATTAGTCGAAGTGCTCAGAGTGACGGTCGACAGATAAATTTTGCTATTACAGATGTCGGGATCGACGAAATTTTGTCGAGTTGTTCGACTCTAACGATCGCTCGGAAACTAGTGACTAATCTGTCACATTTTGTCGTGTAAGAGCTTGTCTTGATATGCGTTTTTCATCGGTTCGTGGTAATTGACTTACTGAGGTAAGAAATGCAGAAAACCTTTTTTTTTGTAGTTAAGTTAACAGAAAAACAATTTACTTCTAGCAAATACCACTACAGGTATACCTCGATAGTACGTACATCAACTTCATCACTTCAAATCAATATTGAGCATGAGCATGAGCATGAGCATGATTGACCGCCCGAGGTTGCTACTCCGTTATTGCCAGATCAGCTGTTATTACACAAAGAACCAAAAGATGATGCTTGGGACTAGCATACATCCTCAATGTGTAAAAACTGGTGGTCTTAAACTAAGGCAATACCGGCGCCGGCCTCGCCCGAATGCAGGTCAAATAAGGAATGGGAAGGAATATGTTGACGTGATACCCGCTTTGTTGGAAGCCGAGAACACCTCTGCACTTCCACGAGAAATCACTGGGATGTTGGATAAAATGGTTGGGTTTGCAGCCGGATCCGTTTTGGTAAACGGTGTGCTGAATTCAACTGGCGTCGGCAGTGAATAAGATATTTAGCTATGTTCCGATTTATTCTCTGAACAGAGATGCACATTAAAGCTGTTCAAATTTTGGCACCGATTCAAACCAACAGTAATGATGCTGTTGGGGCCACTCACAAGTGTGAATGGTTTATTCAGCAGAATACAAAGCATGTTAAAACATCGAGTTTGAGGACCGATTTAAACCAACAGTAGGGATGCTGTTGGGGCCACTCACAAGTGTGGGTGGTTTATTTCAGCAGAATACAAAAATAAGTTAAAACACCGAGTTTGACAACCGATTTAAAGCAACAGTAGGGATGCTGTTGAGATCACTCACAAGTGTGAGTGGTTTATTTCAGCAGAATACAAAAAATAGGTTAAAACACCGAGTTTGAGAACCGATTTAAACCAACAGTAGGGATGCTGTTGGGGCCACTCACAAGTGTGAATGGTTTATTCAGCAGAATACAAAGCATAATAAAACATCGAGTTTGAGGACCGATTTAAACCAACAGTAGGGATGCTGTTGGGGCCACTCACAAGTGTGGGTGGTTTATTTCAGCAGAATACAATTGCAAGTTAAAACACCGAGTTTGAGAACCGATTTAAACCAACAGTAGGGATGCTGTTGGGGCTACTCACAAGTGTGGGTGGTTTATTTCAGCAGAATACGAAAATAAGTTAAAACACCGAGTTGGACAACCGATTTAAACCAACAGTAGGGATGCTGTTGAGACCACTCACAAGTGTGGGTGGTTAATTTCAGCAGAATACAAAAAATAAGTTAAAACACCGAATTTGTGAACCGATTTAAACCAACAGTAGGGATGCTGTTGGGGCCACTCACAAGTGTGAATGGTTTATTCAGCAGAATACAAAGCATGTTAAAACATCGAGTTTGAGGACCGATTTAAACCAACAGTAGGGATGCTGTTGGGGCCACTCACAAGTGTGGGTGGTTTATTTCAGCAGAATACAAAAAAAAGTTAAAACACCGAGTTTGAGAGCCGATTTAAACCAACAGTAGGGATGCTGTTGGGGCCACTCATAAGTGTGAATGGTTTATTCAGCAGAATACAAAGCATGTTTAAACATCGAGTTTGAGGACCGATTTAAACCTACAGTAGGGATGCTGTTGGGGCCACTCACAAGTGTAGGTGGTTTATTTCAGCAGAATACAAAAATAAGTTAAAACACCGAGTTTGAGAACCGATTTAAACCAACAGTAGGGATGCTGTTGGGGCCACTCATAAGTGTGAATGGTTTATTCAGCAGAATACAAAGCATGTTTAAACATCGAGTTTGAGGACCGATTTAAACCAACAGTAGGGATGCTGTTGGGGCCACTCACAAGTGTGGGTGGTTTATTTCAGCAGAATACAAAAATAAGTTAAAACACCGAGTTTGAGAACCGATTTAAACCAACAGTAGGGATGCTGTTGGGGCCACTCATAAGTGAGAATGGTTTATTCATCAATTAATAATATATATATACAATAAATTTCTATGCTTCATAAATTATCAATAAATTCACAATACACACACACATACACACACACACACACATAATTCACAATAAATTCAAATCAATATTGCATAAAAACTACTGATTTCACTAGAAAACTAGTACAATCAAAAGAAAGAGCTTTCTTTTGGTCTTATTAGATTTCAGATGCAACCCGCAGTTTTTATGCAATTGCAATTTGAAGTGAGAAAGTGAGAAAGTTGATGTACGTACTATCGAGGTTTACCTGTAATCCTTTTAAAAACAAAACAAATTACCCACCGTTCGAGCCATTTAAGCTTTACTGAATAAATTTAATGCAAATAGCGTCAGTCAGCTGCTACACAAGACTTAGGAAATAGTAAATGGGACGAGATTTTGAAATTAATCTTAGAACTTCGATTTTTTTCTATAAGATACTACCAAACGCATTATTTTAGTACATATGTACTTATTTTCTTCTAAGCGTTTCAAGCTTATTGCTATCGCAATTTGTTTATTGCTTGCTCTCTACTAAGTGTTATAAATACACTTCCAGAGTTATTAATTGAGAGCCAGGTACCATTTTGCATTAGTATGATTGTGTGGCAAGTACAAACCCTATGCCCAGAGAGTCGAGAAATTTTCTTAAACGAAAAATTCCAAGACCAGACCGGGAATTGAGCCTAGCCACATCCAGCATGGTGTTGCTTTCTAGCCACGTTAAATTTTCTTATGAATTCAGCCCAAGATTTCTTGAAGTAAAGAAAGAAAACTTCTTAGTCGTTCAAGCATGAATAAAAATACCAAAGATCTTCAAAGTTCAGGATCATTTTTCCCAGAAGTTAAGGAGAGAACTTCTCAGAAGAGGACTACTCAGAGCTTCAGGAAGAAGTTTAGGAGAAAGGACTTCTTAGACGTTTGGAACATTCCAGAGGTTTGGAATTTTCCCAGAAGTACAGGAAAAAATTTCCCGAAGCTCAGGAGAAACTAACCAGAGAGGGTGCTATCTAAAAATTTCTTAAAAATTCAGAAACAATTTACCACAAAGCTCAGAACGTCCTAGCAATTCAAGAGAGAACTTCTCTGAAGTTCAGGACAGGACTTCTCAGAAGTTCCAAAAGAAACTTCCCAAACTTTTAGCAGGTTCGTCCCAAAAATGCTGGAGAGATTTCCCAAAGTTCAGAAAGGAATATTTAAGAATTTCAGAGTTCGCAGAATGGGGAATACAAATTGTACGCGTGGGAAATACAAATTGTATTCTCCACGCTCATTCTTTCAAGAAACTTGCAAGAAGAATAGTAGGAACAAGCTAAAGTTTGGGTAAGATTTTCTCAGAATTTCAGGAACAAACTTCCCAGAAATTCATGGGAAAACTTCCCAAAAGAGGACTTCTTAGACGTTCAGGAAGAAACATCCAACAAATTGAAGGAAATTTCCCTAGAAATTATAGAGAGGACTTTTCCAAAGTTTTCTTGAAATTCAGGATGGGACTTATCAGATGTTTAAATTGATTGAGCTCAGGAACAAACTTCTCAGAAGTTCAGGAAAAACTTATCATAGCTACTAAGTTTATGAGGGAATTTCTCAAAAATGTCAGGAAACTTCTTTGAAGTTCAGGACTTTCCAGAAGTTCCGATGGAAATCTTCAAAAAGCTAAGTTGGAACTACTCATAAATGCTAGAGAACTTCCCTGAAGTTCAGAATAAAATATTCAGAAGTTCAGATGCAGTCTTTCTCGAAGTATATAAATTTCCAGAAGTACAGGTAGATATTTCTGCGAAAAACAGAATAAACTCTCCAGAAGTATAGGGATACTTCCTAGCAGTTAAAGCAGGAATTTCTCAGAAATTCAGGAACAAACTTCTACAAAGTTCAAAACACAACTTCCCTACAGTTCCGAAGAGGACTTCAAAAATTCAGGAATTTCCAACAAATTGAAGAATATTTCAAAAAACTCTGTCCTCAACTTTCTCAAAGTTTTTGAGAAATTTTTCTTGCAGTTAAGGATGGGACTCACTCATCAGAATTTTAGACAGCAATAAGTTCAAAAAACTGATCAACTGTTCCTGGAGGGTAAGGTTGGGGTGTTAGATGTGTATTTACAAGATAATCAGAACTTACTGCTCAAAAGTTCAAGAAGAAACTTGCTAAAACTTCCCAGAATTTTAGCAAATAGTTTTGTCGAAGATCAAAGCAGAGCGTCCTTGAAAATTACTGACGAAAAAAGAAGCAGTCAATTCAAATTTATTCATATGACCATAATTATATTCAGTGCATGACACGATATTAGAATATGATGAACACCATCTCCCCAACCCCCAACCGGAAGTCCGGAATGACTGCATGATGTAATGTTTCAAAGACATTTTGAAAAGTTTTAACACTGCAGTTAAAAATTAAGTTCCGTTACCGACTCGATTAGTTACAGACGGTTTCTGCACTGCGCAAATTCGCTCGACTCGACAGTGTGAAGTATCGAGCCGAGATGCTCGATTCAACTTTTATAATTAACCCCTATATTAAGCGACATATCGAGTGCGTCACTCAAATACCAGACTCTCTTGGACTACGTGAGTCACATATTTTATTTGACGACTTCAACCAACCATGGTCGCTTGGAAAAGTGCTTCTGGGGGCTACCTATACCCTGATACATGTGAATCTACCTTCAGTTGTCCTAGCTTTGCACTCATCGATGGTCTATCATAACTCAACATGAAGCAACTAAATCCAGTTGTTAACCACAAAAACCATACCCTTGACCTAGTTTTCGGCAACGAGAGAGCTGCTTGTCAGTGCAATATAACGACAGCGGCTGAATGTTCCAGAAGGAGTAATAGAAATACAGAATATCTTGAGCAATTCATGATAAGGGCCTAAAAGCCATTGGTAAACAATGACTTTAAACGTTGATCTCTCACGAACCACGTGAACCCTACTATATACAGTAACTCCATATGGTAGAACTAACATTCTTCTACCAGATGCTGGTTTTATTTCACGAGAGTAATTCAAGATTCAAGAAAAATCGACATTTGAAGTCATTGTTTACAAATGGCTTTTAGGCCCTTAACATGAATTACTAGAGATATAGTCTTTTCTGAAGCAGACATCAATGATGCTATCAATAAACTAAAGTTTCTGTGTCAGCCAGGACCGGATGGTAGTCCAACCATTGTTTTCAAAACGTGTACAACTGCAGTCTGCGCTCCCGTAACAGCCATTTGCAACCAATCGATTGCTCAATAAACATTTCCAGATGGATGGAAGCAATCTTTTCTGTTTCCTGTCTTGAAAAAAGCGGATCTTGGAAACATGGCAAACTATCGCAGCATTACATCTTTATAAAGAGGGTCTAGGTTGCTGAAAACTCTAATTAATAAAACGCTATTTCATGAAGCCAAAAACCACATTTCTTGCAATCAACAAGGATTTTTTGCCGGGAGGTCAACGGTAAGCTGTTTGCAGAATTATGTGGCGACATGGCGATCGGGTGCTCGCTCTTTCCCCATAGACCACTGCACAAAGTCACAATTCAAATCGACCAATCTGCAGTGCCGATATCGCATCTGACCACCACCTTCTAATTGGCGAGATCCACCTCCGCATTGCACGAATCCAGCAACAAGAGGACAGGCTCGGACGGCGATTCAACACACGCCGACTAGAAGATCCAACTGTGAAAAGTCCGTTCATTGAAAAACTTCAGAATCGGGCAGCAGATGTTCCGGAAGGTGGCAACCTGGAAAAACAATGGACAGCCTCGAGAAACCTTTATCGAGACAAGAGTAAATAAGCTAGGTGAGATGCGCACAACAGCGAAAAGAGTGGATCACCGATGAAACGTGAAAAAAGATTAAGGAGCGTAGAGAAGCTATCGCTGTGATAGAGCGGGCAAAAACCAGAGGAACCAAGTCCCGTCAACGGTACTCGGCTTAGAGAAGGAAGTGTGCCGACGGGACAAGCAAGCGTGGGCAAACTCCCTGGCCGACGAAGGATAGAGAGCCGCTAACACAGGCGATATCCGCCTCCTCTACGCTATCTCACGGTGTCTTAGGGGAGCAAGAATGAATCCGAAGATTCCTGTGAAGGATGCGATTGAGCAGTTACTTACCGACCCCACTGACTAGCTGAAACGTTGGTTTGAGCACTTCGAACAACTTCTGCAAGTTATGGCGTCCAACCAACCATCAACATCCCGGCATGATCGGCCACAGATGCGGCGCATCACTTGCGTCAACCCCATCATTGTAGAAGATCGAAGCAGCTATCCGAAGCATGAAGTCCAATAAGGTTCCTGGGGTCGATCGCATATCAGCAGAGATGCACACCGCGAGATTACCGGCCGACTGAATGCAGGGCGTCTTAGTAAAGGTCCCTAAGAAGGTGGATGTACCTGAGTGCGACTATAGGCGAGGCATCATGCTAAAGAATGGACTCGGAAAAAATGATCACCAAAAACTCATTTTCAATCGGATACTTCTCAAATTTTCAGGGATTAAATAAATATATATTAGCTATGTTTTGGCAAAATTAATAAAATGAATTTGCTCCCCGAAGCTGAATGCTCGTACATTTCTCTTAACAATGCTCATGAGATCTTGGGCGAGGCTTTTTCCATCTTCCTTACACAATTTTTCCCAGTTTTTCTTCATCGGTTTCATCGGTTTTGAATGTTTTTCCGCTTTTCTTCAACTTCTTCTTCATTATCGCCCAAAACTTTTCGATCGGACGAAGTTCTGGTGTATTTGGCGGGTTCACGTCCTTCGGGACCATATAACCGCCCTTCGCTTCGTACCAATCCATTACAGGCTTGGCGTAATGGCACGAAGCGAGATCCGGCCAGAACAGCGTGGGACCACGTTGAGAGCGGAGGAATGGCAGCAAGCGCTTCTGCAAGCATTCCTCTCGATAAATCTGCCTGTTTATGGTGCCGGTTGTAACGAACGGCTTGCTGCACCGTCCGCACTCGCAGATCGCCTGCCACAACAGGTACTTCTTCGCGAATTTGTCCATCTTTCTCTTCCTGAACTTTTCCGGAACCTCCATGCGGGACGTTCCGACAAAAAAACTCGAGGCCGGGGATTTGTTTGTCTCGCGTCCATGACGAGACAGCCTGGCTTGACCATCCACTCACGGTACAGCTTCTGCGCACGCAATTTGGGCACCGTGTTTTGCTTGTCAGTCCGGTTTGGTGCCTTCCTTAAAAACACGTAGCCCAGCCCACTTCATGGTCTGCTGGATGAATCACTTCGACGAATTGACCTTTTTGGCCACATATCGGGAGGAAAGGTTCGGCTTATTCTTAAAGTACTGACTTATCTTCCGCGCCTTCTCTGGGTATTACGTTTTCGGTTTTGGGCCGCTTCCAGCGCGTCGCTAGATGGTCTTTGGCTCTTGGAACATCTTCAGAACACGGGCACGGTGTAATGGTGGATTCCAAGCCTTTTGCCGATCCATCTGTGTGACTGACCAGGATTATCGACCACCGCGCCCAAGATTTGCTGGCGTAGCTCTTCTTGTTTCGAATGCACCTTGAAAACTACTAGACAGATCGCGATAAAATTTTGGCACACATGATCATGACACTCTAAACTCTAGTATTACCCAAAATGTCATAAATTTATACCAATGCGATAAAAAGTTACACCCAAAACAAAGTGTCGCATTTTTTCTGAGTCTAATCTTTACTGTGTATTGTTCTCAAAGTCCTGTGCAAAGTTATCCTAAACCGGATTCAGGAGATCGACGCGACTCTCCAATATAGCAGCAGGCGGGAATCCGTGCCGGAAGATTTTGTGTGGACCATATTGTCACGCTCCGCATCATTCTGAAGCAGGTCAATGAATTCCAAGAGTCCATCTATTGGGTATTCGTTTACTACAAAAAAGCTCAACTCAACCACGAAAATTTGTGGGGCGCTTTAAGACGCAAAGAAATCCCGGATAAAATCAGCAAACTCATTGAAGCGCAGTACGAGACTTTCACATGCACAGTCCTGCATAACGGAGCCATGTCTGACCCCATACGGGTAGTCGCCGGTGTGAGGCTAGGATGTTTATTATCACCGCTACTGTTTCTCACCGTAGTCAACGTATTGACCATGTACCGAACCGTGGGCTGCTTTGGCAGCCTATCACTATGGATCACCTCAACGACTTCGATTTGGCCGATGGCGTTGTTTTGTTAGCGCAACGGCGCTCCGATATGCAGAGCAAGCTCATCGACCTCACCAAAAGCTCTTCTGCAGAGGGTCTCGCCATCAACATCAACAAGATTAAATCGTTGGATGTCAACATGGATAATTCTTCCAATGTTACGGTAGCGGGACAAGCACTGGAGAAAGTCGATAGCTTCCAATATCTTGGCAGCCAGACAGCGTCAGACGGCGGAACCAAGAGTGACATAGGTGCACGAATGAGGAAAGCTAGGGCTGTTTAAACTCATAATATAAAAAATATATGGAGATCAAACCAGATGAGTCACCGCACCAAAATCCGAATTTTCAACTCAAACGTGAAATCTGTGCTGTTATACGCCAGCGAGACGTGGTGCGTATCAGCGGAGAATACTAAAAAGCTGCAAATCTTCATCAACCGATGCTTGCGATATGAATTTGTGTCTAGTGGCCTCACAATTGGATCTCAAATGCTGAGCTCTATCGTCGATGCCAACAGAAACCGATATCAATGGAAATTCAAGAAAAAAATCGGAGGTGGGTCGGCCACACTCTATGAAGGAGCGGAAACGAAATCTGCAAACAAGCGCTGGATTGGAAACATCGCAGCAGAGGCAAACCCAGGGGCTTGAGGCGTCGGAGCCACAATAGGGATACAAAGAAAGTCGATGAAAATCTGACCTGGGCCCAGATCAAGGCTAAAGCGAGCAGCCACCAAGGATGGAAGTCTGCCACGTTGGCCTTATGTAAGCCTAGGGATGGACAGGAGACATAAATAAGTAAGGTCAACGGTCACTAACCACACAGAATTTACTTCAAACTGCATACGAAATATGGAGAATGGGGCTCAAATAGACACTATATACGCAGATTTGAAGGCAGCTTTCGATCGTGTTGATCATGCCTTCTTCTAACAAATATACAACGGATGCGAGCTACACCGAACTTCGTCAACTAGCTAAAATCCTAGGTGATAGATCGTCGCCTGGCTGTGAGAGTTGGGACAGCCCAGTCCAGCTATTTTTCAAACTCTTCCGGTGTTCCTCAGGAAAACAACCTGACCCGCTGTTATTTTCTCTATTTTTTAACGATGTGTGCGCAGAACTTCCACGATAGCTGAAGATTTCAAAATCTACCGTAAATGTTAACTCAATCGATGACTGTTGGGAACTCAACGGACTCGTTGGCGTTTTTGCGGAATGGTGGGGAATCAACGAGCCATCAGTACAAATAAATGCTCGATGATGTCAGTTACTCGCAAAGAAGATCCAATCACCCGAAACTATAGCATTGGTGGTGAATATGTGGACTTTTAGAGAGCATTTCTTATTAGTTATCTCTAGAGCTAACCAAAACTTCTGATTTCTCTAAAATTACCCATGAATTCAGAGATCTATACGTTTAAGTTAGAACGATCCGTTCTGGAGTATGCTGCTGTTGCGTGGAGCCCGTATACTGGAATCTGGACATCAAGGATTGAAGATTGAAGTCACGGTTTGTTACCTTTGCGCTGAGGTTTCTGCCATGGCTTGATCATACTGATCTGCTTCCGTAACGGAATCCCTGCTGGCTTCTTGGAATGGTCACATTAAGAAGAAGACGACAACTGGAAAGAGGTTTATTTAACAAAAAGCGCTAACCAGTTGTACAGATTCATCTAGTATCTTGCTCAACTCAAAATTAATGTGATATCCCGTAATTTGAGATGCACTGATTTTCTAAGGCTAGGTTTTAGACGCACCGATTATGGTCAGAACGATCTACTACGTGTAATGTGTTGTACGTTTAACAGTAAGGAGTGTATCGAAAATAAGCTATCCACAAACTTTCTTTCAAATGCTACTGTGTGAAATAACGTCGTGTGATTGGTATTCGTCGCTAAAAATCGGTGCTTTATTGTACGAGTGTTGACTTGATCATCACGTGAAGACCGAAGGCAAAAAGTTATTCCTTCACGAATTTCTTGAACTTTGGATCGCATTGCTCTTCATCAAGTTCCGGACAAGTGTTGCAAACGCATTTTAGGACGCTTGGTTCAAGTTATGTTTTTGAACTCCATACACGTTCCCAAGCGGTGCCTTGCCAGTCTTCAGAATGACCCTTCAAGATGCCAAGTAACTTGTGTTCGATAGGTCTGAAGCTCAAGAGATTTGAGCGGATCGATATTTCGTCTCAACGAAATCTATACCGCTTTTCCGGCAAGCAAGTGAAGAGTGGTTTCTGCATCGCATTGTGACGCGTGACGAACTAAATCATTACAGTAGCCCAAAACAGTGGAAGCATTCTATGGAGGACTGCTTGGGCGTCTTCAACATCGCGCTAGGCCGAATATTCATACTGCGGAGGATTGATGCTGTGTATTTGGTCGCGATCTATAGTTCCGGTAGTGTATTAATTAGTGAGCTGTCACACCACAGGAACACATTGCTTGCCATACCAGTACCTTTCGACCGAATTCCTCCACTTGAATCGACCTGTCCGCATCGCTCACATCCTCCCCAACGACGGCAGTCAAGTATTGTTGACCTGGAAGGGTTTTTGAGTCCTCCTTTACATAGGTCTCATCGTCCATCAAAACGCATGCATCCGGACACTGCAAAAGACGCGAATACAATTTCCGGGCCCTTGTTGCTGCTCGTTTCTGCTGTTCTGCACTTTGTTTCGAGATTTTCTGCTTCTTGTAGGTCTTCAAGTGGTTTCGCTCTTGATACGCTGGATCATTCCAACACCCGTTCCTGCTTTTTGGGCAAATCACGTATTGACATTGCATTCGTTTTCCATGATTAGGAGTATCACTTTCTGCTCCAGTTTCGGCTGGAAGAACCAGGTTGTCTCTCTTCCTGGTAGTTCATCCAAAGAATAGTGTTCTCCAAACTTATTAATGATGGCTTACACTCGCATGATGAATTCCAAAACCGCTTCGCCAATTATCGCTTAGGAATACGCTTTTCAATTAGCTACGTGTCCAGAACCTTAATTTTCACTTCCTTTTCAATACGCGACATTTTGAAACGTGAGTTTGAACCGCACAAACGATGTAAACAAAAAAGAGCTGACATTCAAACGCACAGCATGCATGTTCAGAGCATAAAAACCATCACGAATACATGCGTACAACGCAAATGTATGTGGACAGCTTATATTCGATACACTTTATGTACAGTTTGTTTGACCTTTGTTATTAGCACTAAGACTTTCGGACAACGATTGCTGAATTCGAATATCTTTGATTTGTTTGTTTAGTTTAAGTTTCATTTATGCAGACCGTGTTTTGTCAGATGAATGTTGCTAAGTATAATTATATAATAATTATTTATTTTTTATATAACAGTATTTATTATATTTTATTTTAACAGTATTTCTCACATTTTCCGAAACAGGAACCACCATCTCTAATTCCAAAACGGCTTTGGACATTGTTTTCTAGCTTTAATTGGCCGTTCTTGACCCAACATATTCATATTGCCAGAGATGGTAGTTTCTCACGTTTAACGCAACACAAGCCACCATTTTGAATTCGAAAATGGCGTCAGGTAACGACTTATGACCTCCAGGTTGTTATCTGAACAAATTGGCCGAGACGGCATCATCCTATATGACCAGGATCTCGAGATACAGCTTGTACAAGTTATTCATACGTGCGATAGATCCGCTTAGTGAGCCAATTCTAAACTTCTATCCAGCAAACAAAAACCTTGACCTACTGACCAACTTTGTTGACAACAGTTACTTTCAATATGGCCAGGGTCTCAAGATATCCCATGTTGGAACGAGTTAATACAAACATTTTCATGCCAGCTAGCGCCACCTAACGAGCCAGTCCCGACGTTATTAGACCACCACGAGGGTAACGCTTTCTCGGAATAAATTTTCCCAAGGCATCATGCATCTGGAAGGCGGAAATCACACGAACATTAAACCACAGCCATTCAAGCTTGAATCTCAGCGTGTGGAAAAATTCCACAACCGTCAATTTAAAACGAATCGCCAAATGACAATAAGCCGCTGTGCAAAAATCAAATATGTCAGTTTTGCGGCCGTTATATGGCATCTAATTGCACGTCAAAACATCGTGTCAGTATCGGGAGTCGTGTGGCGAATGTCGGCGTGATATTTTGACATGCTAGCAGATGCCACAACTTTAACACATCAGTGGGCCCCTCGACTAAGTGAGCTACGTGGCGTTATTGAAGAATCGATTGCTAACGCTAGCGATTGCTACAGATTTGAAACTTTACACAAAGTTATCGACTAATTTTAATCTTGCTTGAACGTCTGTCTGTGATTAAACCGTCAAATCATATTAATTTAACCTGTTACGTGCGGTTTCATCTAGATGGTTGACATGTCTGTAGCCAAGTGCCGCCACCACCAGTTTCAGAAGTGTGAAATCATTGTACAAAATTGAGCAGCACTTCAAAATTGAATAACTTCCTTACCAAAAATTCAAACTTAGCACGGTTCTGTACAAACTCATCAAGAAAGAATGTTTTCAAGGAGCCTGCGATTCATAAGCTTAATTTAGATTTTTTTTAAATATAAACTGAAAATCCTACTTCCTCCATACTGAGAAGGTAAAAATCCCATACGAAACTACAAGTTAATAAAATCTGAAACTTTTCAGAGATGGTTTTCGGAATGTTTCCAATCATAATTTACAATGCAAATTCGCAGATTGTATTTTTTTTCCTGAAAATCGACACAGCCTACTACATCAATGGCCACCCATCTATCGACTGTTTTGCTCGATGATGTGCAATTTGTCTTTTCATCACCGAGAGCTGATTCCGGTGCCGTTTCAAGATTCTTCAATCTCTGTCACGCAATGCTTTTGGTGTCCCACATGTCCTCGATTCATGGCGAAGCATCAAAAGAGTTCGCGAGGACAAAGAAGATGATCACGTTGGTATTCAAATATCCGAAATAGAAACCGTCAGCCAACTGGCCGCGTTGGTGATGGTGGTTTTCCTACCTACCAGAGCGGTCAGATCTCGGCTGCAGAGGGCAAACATCCACGACCATGTCCATATATCAACTGGAATTCTACTGCGCCTCAAGCTAGCAATCCAACGTCAACTGCGGCTCCATGGCCAGCTGGTTTTCTGTGATAAAAGTGAAATATTTATGCCTACAGGAAAGCTACTTCAGAACGCTAGGGAAGAATGTGAAGAAGAAGTGGAAACCCCAAAGAAAACAGAACAAAGAAGACAGGCAAAAAAAGTGGGACGTGTGGAAGATATATGCATGCAGACTACAACAAAAAGTACCACTGTGACTAACTGAACAGCAGGAGAGACGACAAAAAACGAGTACAATTTTCACATAGTTTTCCTTCTCCCCCATTCTTCCTTTATATAGAAAGCCAGTGCGACTCATTTGAATTATGAAAATTGTTTGTGGCTCTCGGAAGCCACACATGGTTCCGGAACCCGTATCGTCGGCGTCATCGTGATTTCATTCGAACTGTGAGTAGCGTAATTTCCCTTTGCTAGTGTTTTTACTGTTCAAAATGGCCAGCACATGCACAATTAATTGAAATTTGTTCCAATGGAAGGCAAAAAAATGTACCTCGAACCTACAAGTGAATACGTGAGTGAAATAATTACAGTATGTCATCGTGAAAACGAATTAAAAGTGTAGTCCTGTTAGTGCTGCGTAGCCAGTTTCCGTGAGTCCGTGAGCAAATGCAGCAATACTCGTTGATGTGCGCAAAATGATGACTAACAGGCAGGACAAGCAGCAACAGCAGCAACAGCAGCTTTACATCGTCAGCAGAACTCAACTCTAATTGGAACTGTGCTGTGCTACTTCACTATGAACACGAAGCTAAGACTAATTGCATCGTTGATTAACTTCTTCGTCATCGCAGTGGCAGGTAAGTGACATTCCACCGTGCAAGGGAAAGGGATGGGCAGCGCAAAATGGTTCAACTCCTCTGCGGCAACGTTGCAATTCATAAAGTAGGACTTAATGATGCTCTGCTGCAAATGCAGAAGTAAAAAAATATTAAAATAATTCGCCTGTCCATTAGATGCGAGGGTGATTGAATCATGAAACCACTTGGGTCCTTGAAAAGGGATGGGAAAAATTACATATATGACTAAATTAGCTTGTTATCATAGAGAGTATAGTTCCAAATGTGTGGCGTAGGCTGGTATAAAATAATTTTAATTGTTGGCCACAGCGAGCGCAAATCAAATTCCATAAACTTCCTTGTCAAAATAGTTTACTATAACGCGAAAGTTATAAAATTCCTGGGAAAACAGTTTGGGTTAGGAAAGTTATTACAAAGCTATTTAAGGTCTAACTTTTAGTGATTCTCGCTGGTCACGCGACACGAAGCCGGACTTGTGGCAATCACTCGACCTTGAAATCAGAAAGTAGAACCTACAGTTGTAACAAAAACTTTCTGGACTATGCAAAGCTACGATGTGAAGACTAACAGACATTATGAGATGATATTCGGGTGTTTTAGGTTATCCAAACAATCCTGAAGTTCAAAACGTAAAATCCGTAGCTGTAACTGTAGCTTTCTGGACTTAACAAAGAAACAATATGTGTTTGACCAAATTAAATAAGTCTTTTGGAAGGTAAACAGATATAATGAGATATCTTGGGATATTCCAGGTCACCAAAGCTGCCGTTAAGTTAGGATCTACAGTTATAACAGTAGCTTAACAACCCATAAACGGAGACGATAAGTATTCAAACACCTTCAGTGAATCATCTTTAAGGTCACCAGTTATTATCAGAGTATCTTGGGATGTTCAAGTTCATAAAAGAATGACCTTGAGTTCAGAACTTGAGATGTACAGAAGTAACCGTAGCTTTTTAGGCTATACAACGCTACGATAAATTTTCAAACCAATTCAATGAATATTCTGAAACGTTCACAGACATCATAAGATAACCTTGTTAGTTTCAGGTCATTCAAACTGTCCTTCAAAACTTAAGGTCTTCAAAAGTAACAGTAGCTAAGGACTATACAAAGTTGAGTTAGTTTGTTAGAATATTCAAAGATTATCTCATAACGTCTGTTGGGCTTCCAGGACCTTCATTAAATATGGTTGAATACATATAATTAACATCCTATAGCGGAAAAAGCTATTATTACAACTGTAGATCTTAAGTTCCAAACTCCAGAATAGTTTAGGCGACCTATTTCCAATATTTTCATCTCTTTTCTTATCTTTTCTTTGTTTTTGAGCACCAAAGCAATCAGAATACACCTAGTTGGTTGTATTACAATGCCTGTAAAAAATTACGCATTATACAATACAAATGGCTAACATTTAGTTGGGTAGTCCTACGTCATCATCCGTTGAGACAATCTTAGGATACTTGCTAGGTAAGTGTTCCATAAACGCCCAGTATATTTTGAACAGCCGTAACTACGGTATGTTTAGGGGATTGACATCCTCTGACACTAAAGCCTATCTGCGGTGAATTTTGGAACCAAAAACCAGCAGCAAAAAAACTTTACAGGTACACTGATAGGCAAAATAAAGTGCCCACCTCATCGTTTTTTTCAATTTCTCTCATTTACTTGGTTCAAATTAAAGTAAACACACTGTATTTTTTTTATTATCTTATTTTTTATATTCTTTTTAAGTTTCACTTATGGAATACTGCAAAAAAAGGAGTTTTACTCAAAGAAAAAAAAATCAATTTGTGTTGAAAAAAAACAGTGACAAAATAAAGTGCCCACTTCATTTAAGCAACAGAAAACGTAAATTTAAGTAAAATAAAATCATTTCAATAATTGATGTGTCCTCCTTTGGCCTTCAGGACCTCCTGCAGGCGCTTCGACATGCTCTCGACCAGGTTCTTTAGGTGCTGTGGATCTAGCTCTTCCCAGGCGCGCTCCAGGGCTTCAAAATAGTTATTTTTATTGGTAACACCAGTTTTGTCAACCCTGGCATCGAGAATCGCCCACAAATTCTCGATGGGATTGAGGTCCGGGCTTTGTGGAGGCCATTCCAGCGGTTTGATCCGACAAGACCGCAAGAAAGACTTGGTCTTCTTGGCAGTATGCTTCGGATTGTTGTCCTGCTGGAATACGAACTTCTCTTCAAGGCCCGTCTGGATCAGCGAAACCTCCAGATTTTCTCGCAGGATGTTGATGTAAGAGTCTGCCGTCATTATCCCGTCGATTTTCACAATGCTTCCCACTCCACCCCACGAAAAACACCCCCAGACCATCACATTTCCTCCTCCATGCTTCATCGTGCCTTGAATGTGGCGCTCCTGAAGCTCCTCTCCCGATCTGCACCAAACACGAACCCGCCGCTTTCGGTTAAACAGCTCGAATTTTGATTCGTCCGTTCAGAGAACCGTTTTCCAGAACTCTAGGGGCTTATCAGCATGCTCCTTAGCAAACTTAAGCCGTTTGGCTTTGTTTGCCTTGCTGATAAATGGGCGCTTCTGGGCAAGTTTGCTGTTCAACCCCTGTGCTACGAGACGGCGACGAACAGTTCGACCGGAAACTGATAACTGAAGGGTTTTCTGGATCTTGCGGACAGTTACCTTCGGGTTTTTCTTGACTTCGTGCATGATCTTGGTGTCCGTTCTCGCATTCGTTTTCCGCTTCCTGCCTCTGCCAGGGCGATCCACCACTGATCCAAACGTTTTAAGCTTCAGAAGAATTTTGCCAACCGCTGCCTTACTGATACTGTACTTCTTAGCGACAGCCCGGTGCGATTCACCGTTTTGCACATCACGAACGACCAATTTTCGGATACACAAGGGAATTGCTTTCGAAAGCACTGCGTTCTCCATTTTTATCGATTGAATCAAATGCGATCACTTATACAAATGCACCAGGTTGAGCCGTTTGCTTCAAAACATGTCAAAATATCAAAACATGAACAATTGAGGGGTCTTCCAATGGAAACTTATCGAAAACATATCTATTTTTTAGGTGGGCACTTTATTTTGTCACTGTAATTTTTTCAACACAAGTTGATGTTTTTTTTTCTTTAAGTAAAACTCCTTTTTTTCAGTATTCCATATGTGAAACTTAAAAAGAATATAAGAAATAAAATAAGAAAAAAAACTACACTGTGTTTACTTTAATTTGAACCAAGTAAATGAGAGAATTTGAAAAAAACGAAGAGGTGGGCACTTTATTTTGCCTATCAGTGTTATTAAAAAAATAAACGATTTTTAGGGGAAGAATTCGTTATTTCATAATAATACAGTCATCTCTACATTAGACGCAGATGAAAAAGATGTTAATCCTTCTTTCTTTAAAATTCTCCAATTTTCTGTGGTACACCCGCTATTAGGTTCCGTACGGTATCCTCAGATACGCCAGTCGTGACGATTCTCCATCTTCTCTTGAATTCATCGGTACCATTTGCTTTCTTCTTGGTTTCGAAGATTTTGCTTTAAATAGGACCCAGTACTTCTCTATTGCGTTCTAGCTGTCCTATTTTTTCGTTCATTGTGGTTTGGTTTACTTGCCTTTCCAATCATACCAAGGCCGGCGTGGTCTCTGTTGTAAACAGAAGTTGTGTCCATTCTATTCAGTCCATAATATTTGTGTTGTTACAAACTTGAAAGGGGTTTATTATTAACACAACAAAGGTTGATTTGAACTAGTGCAACAAAATAAAAATTTGGATTGATTCAACCAGAGCGGCGCTTAAACAAAACTGTTCCTGACCACGAAAGGTACATCGGCGCGCCATCTGCCTTCGGCGGAAACATCACAAAATCCCTCGTTGATCGACAGCTATGAACGCCCAAAAGGGAAATTTAGATTGGTAGTATGCCGTTGCTCCGTTTTCTGCCACGCCCCGAAGCCGAGGAGCGACTGGAGACGCTCGACGAAGCCGCCATAGAAGCTCACCTAGTGGAACGGACGTCGCTTGAGTCCGCCTATTATTACGTGGAGGGCTTTTTACTGTTGCAAAATCAAACTTCTAATACACTAGCTCAACTTCTAGTACACTAACTCGGACGACACAGAAGTTCTACTATCTACGGTCGTCGTTGTCAAATCTAACCCTACAACTAATCCAAAACGATCCCAATCTGCGCGAACAAATGCCCGGTTGCCTGGAACTTTATGCTGGAACACTTTCCGAACCCTGCTCTGCTGAAGCAATCGTGTGTACGCACTCTTTTTGACTTCGTTTCAGTCAAAAGAGAATCGGCAATGGAATAGTTTAGTGGAGCCAAATGTAAGGGCTCTAAATTCGAGCCAAATGTATGAGTTTTAGAGCAATCAGCAAGCGATCACATTCAACGCAATTACGTCATTTGTCCAACGAGTAGTTACGGTTCTACAATCTATCCAAACCAAATCCATCGAAGTTCAACCGTCGACCATTCAGAAGACGCCAGTTCAGCGTTCCGTTTTGAGTCACGGAACCAACCAGGTTTGTCTTCGGAAATGCGTCATCAGCTCTGACCATCATCATTTGTATTTGTGTGGGTGTTTTTCGAAACTGTGAAGGAAAAGGAGAAGGAAGTCCGTCGTAATCAACTCTGTCAGAATTCCCTAAGGAAGAGTCATTTCGCAAAAGATTGCTCGTCGTCTCCCAACTTCCGTAAGTGTCGAGGTCGTCATCATACTCAACTCTGTCTGAATGACTCTACGTCTTCGTCAAACTCAAAGCCTGCCAGCAAACAAAGGTCGATAAACCAAATCCTGCACACGATCCTCCGACCAAATCTGTGGGAATTGAACATGTTGCTTACGCGCTTCTAGACTCTGGGAGCGAATGTTGCTTCATGACCGAAAGTTTTTCGCAACGCACCAAAGCTCAACAAAAGAAGATCTACCTACCGATCAAGGGGGTCAGTCAAGCGCCTATCAACGCCAAGTTGAAGTTCTCCTCCACAACTCGTTCTCGAGTTGGCAAGTACTCCACCAACGTCGAATTTCTCGTTCTTCCGAAGGTGACCATGGATCTACTTGCTACATCTGTTGACACTTCGACTTGGGATGTGCCTCCTAGCATACAGCTTGCAGATCCATCGTTTGATAGCACCATTCATATTGACGTCATCATAGGATGCGAATATTTTTTTGACCTGTTCAATCTTCCCGGACGAATTCCTCTCGGCGACAATTGCCCGATGCTAGTCAACTCCGTCCTCGGTGGGATAGTACCTGGGAAAGCCACCATGAATTCTTCTACCGCTCTTGTTGTCACAAACGTTGCCACCGTTGCAGATATCCATAAACTTATGGACAAATTCTGGAAAATCTAAGATGACTCATTAACAGCGTACTCCGTCGAAGAAGTAGCCTGCGAGAAACATTTTTGCCGAACAGTAGCTCGCATTCTGAAGGACGCAACGTAGTTCATTTATCGTTCAAGGAAGAGGTCCTGAGTAAAGTAAACAACAACCATCGTACCGCTGTTCATCGTTTTCACATACTTCAAGGTCGGCTAATTCGAAACACTGACTTTCACCTGCAATGTAAGGCCTTTATCAATGAGTATTTTGACTTTGGACACTTGCAACGCAATCATGATTACGAGAACCCGGCGGTACAGCACTACTATGTTCCACATCACGCTGTAATACGCGAGGAAAGTACAACAACAATGCTGCGAGTCGTTTTTGATACCTTACCTTACCAATCAGACCAAGGCCGGTGGGGTCTCTGCTGTACACAGAAATGTGCCTCTTCCTCTTGTAGCAGTCGGTTCATTTTCGAGAACCATTTTAACATGGCTGTCGTCCGACGTTCTTAAGACATGCCCAGCCCATCGTAGTTGACCGATTTTAGCGATGTGTACGATGAGAGATTCTTCCACAGCAACTAATGCAATTCGTGGTTCATTCGCCTCCTCAACATTCCGTATTCCATCTGCACTCCACCGTATATCGTACACAGAACCTTCCGTTTAAAGACACCAAGGGCGCGTTGGTCCTCCACTAGCAATGTCGAAGTTTCGTGGCCGTAGAGAACTACCGGTCTAATTAATGTCTTGTAGATGGTCAACTTTGAAGTTCGGCGAACTTTGTCCGATCTTAGCATCCTTTGAAGTCTAAAGTAGGCACGATTGCCACCCATGATGTGCTTTTGTATCTCACTGCTGGTGTCGTTATCGGCAGTCATCAATGAACCCAGATACACGAATTTGTATGCTACCTCGATTTCATCACCGTCGATCTGAACCCATGGTAGTAGGCTAACATTGTCTTCTCATGAGCCTCTTCCATTCGGGTACTTTGTTTTCAACGCATTGATCACAAGTTCAATCCTACCAACTTCAGCCTGAAGTCTGATGTACGTTTCCACCATCGTCTCAAAGTTAAGTGCTACAGTATCAATGTCGTCGGCGACGCCAAACAGTTGGACAGACGTCCTGAAGATTGTGCCATTCATGTCTATCCCAGCTCTTCGAATCACACCCTCCAATGCAATATTTAACGTCCATCAGCTTGTCGTAACCCACTCGAGAATGTCCATGATACTCGGACGACACACATCACTCGATCCATCGTTGCTTTGACCAACCACGTCAGTTTTTCCGGAAATCCATATTCGTTTCGATGCCTTGTGTAAATCGCCAAACTGACCATTGCTGAACGCCACTCTTATGGTTTTACCAACAGTTCAAGAAGGTACCCGTTCGATTACGATGCGCTCCAGGAAGCATCAAGTAATGGTAGTTGCGGATGCCAAAATGATGTACCGTCAAGTTCTCGCCAAGTGCAGCTCATCGAGTGGAAACCTTCGTGGAAAGAAACGATGGAGATATACGAAATGAAAACCGTTACGTACGGTACTGACAGTGCTTCTTTTCCACTAGCATCCATGGTAAAGGATTATTATGTTGGCGACCTTTTTTCCGGCAGAAAAAACGTAACAGAAGCAATCGTCGCTTTTTCGCTAATTGCTCGCCTTCATGCAGAACTTCTGGACGCTGAAAGACAACAGTGGAACTTCTTGGAGTTGGGACGAGCAACTTCCGATATAATATCATACGCGTTGGACCAATTATACGTCGAAATTGCCGAAACTAAACGAACTTCGCATCAACTGCTGCATTCTTCAACCCGAACCTGAAATTATACAAATGGACGTTTTCACCGATGCCTCGCAACTTGCATACGGAGCTTTTGCCTACGTCGGGTCCATCAAGACTACCGGGGAAGTAAAAATTGATCTCCTCTATGCAAAATCTAGCGTAGCACCTCTTAAAAGGCAATCGATTCCGCGGCTCGAGCTTTGTGGAACGTTTTTAGCAGCTAAACTCTACGAAAAAGTGAAATCGTCTCTTCAGCTCGATGCAGAATCCTACTATTTGCTCAATAGTACCGTTGTTCTCTGCTGGCTCGATGCATTGCCGTCTGTTTGGAACAGTTTTGTTCTCGACCGAACGTCGAGAATCCAGCTCAGTACCCAGAACTGCTAATGGATTCATAGCGCTGTACACGAGAACCCTGAGGACTGCCTTACACGTGGAATAGCGGCATATATGATCATTGGCTTCGATCTCTGGTGGCAAGGTCCTCAATGGCTTCGACAACCTCAACCTGCTGGCCAGTTCCTGGAAGTTTGCCTTATCAGTCCTCTGAGGCGCTAGAAGAAACTCGTCGAGTGTCCATAGCAGCACTATCTTCTCCAAGCGAACCATCTTTCGTCGACAAGCTCGTTGGCAAATTCTCCGAATACCAACATCTCGCCAACATGCCGTCGTTTCATCAATAATTCTCGAAAACCCTCCAGTAAAATATACCCTGTTTTCAGGAAAGGAATTGTTAGAAGCTGAAACCGCACTCATCAGACTAGTTCAACAGCAAACTTTTGGCGAAGAATGGAAACAGCTTCAGCAATTGTATTTGGTGTCCTCCGAGCAGCTGATTCAAACCGGTAGCAGGCTGCAACGCATCTCAGTCATATGATAGCAAACATCAACTCCTACTGCCTTCAATGCATACAGTCTCGTTGCTGCTAGTACACAGTTTTCACGAACGGCATCCCCACGCAGCTCCACAATTGTTCCTTAATCTTCTTCAACAGCGGTACTGGATCATAGGGACCAGAAACTTGGCCAAGTGTGTGGTCTTCAAATGCGTCACTTGCTTCTAAGCACGCCCTCAAATATTGGAGCAGTTTATGGTCGAGCTGCCTGCATCTAGAACCACCGCAAATTGACCACTCACCATCTTGGGAGTCGATTGTTGGGGACCAATTAAACTCAAGCCTATATATCACCGTGCTGCCCCCGATGCTGTCTATGTTTGCTTCTCTACGAAAGCATCACATTTGGAACTAGTAGCGGACCTCAGCACTCCGAAGTTTATACAAGCGCTTCGGTGGTTTGTGTCTCACCTTGGTCTTTGTTCGGATCTTCACAGCGATAATGGTCGAAATTTCGTCGGAGCGAACAACAAACTGCGAGATATTGTTAGCAGTAAGGAGCATCGCGAAGAGATCGCCCAAGAGTGCAACCAGCAAGAAATTCGTTGGCACCTCAACCCTCCGAGAGCATCTCATTTCGGCGGTCTATGGGACTCCGTAATAAAATCTGCCCGAAAGCATTTCGTTCGGGTCCTCAAAGCAAAGAAATCCAGGATTCAACAGCAGTCCAACCTTTTTTTTTTGTTTGACGTTTTCACTGTTGACTGGCTGGGGCCAATGTCGGCCCAACTCACCTGAGCAGTCCATACTTAGCAGAAGCACCTACAATTAAACACAAGGCCTTTTATTAGAAAGGACAAGATCGGTTTCCATCTTCGACGCTCGAATCAAAATAAACTACCGTTGCAGCCTCATTCTTCGTAAGGCAGTGATAGTCCTGATGGGAGAAAGATACCGATGGACGAATCCAGTGACTTTTTGTACGAACGTTTGTGAGAAAAAGTTTTTCGTTTCGAGATCGAAAATGCGGCCCCAGGTTGAAAAAAGAAAAAGACACAGAGTGGTGATAAATGTGACAGCTGCCATGTACAGGAGGAACATTTTAAAATGCTTTTAAAAAATTTAAATGAAATTCTAATTCAAAGCGGTTCGTTGTATGAAGGAAAAAAAAATCCAAAACTACGCAATAAAAACATTTTAAGCAAAATAAAAATAATACCCCTATTAGGCAGCTTTGGATTCTTCTTCCATAATACAACAAACCACTTTTAATTAGAATTTTATTTGAATTATTTAGAAGCATTTGAAAATGTTCGTCCTATACTTTATCATTTGAGCTGTCAGATTTATAACCACTCGGTGTCTTCTTCTTTTTTCAACCTGGACTCGTCTATAGCAAAGCATCTCATCGATTTCAGCGAGTGTTTATGTCAGAGAATACAATGACGCACCAGGGTGTTCCTCAGTGGAAAAATCACAAAACTTAAACGGTTAAATTGTTTGTTATTTTAACCGTTTTCGTTTGTTTGCCTCAACAGCAATTCAGTTTACATCATACTAAAATATGGTGTTACCAAACAGTATGAGGCATGCTAACGTAAAGTCAGGTCATAACTTGAGACACTAAAAACTGGAATTTGCTATCGTGATTTATGATTTGTGATTTGTAATTTGTCTTGCAGATCGCAAACCACACATAGGAGCAAGTTGATTAGTATATAATTAACTTAAAATTTTGTTGTCAGAACCCATGACAACTCTCAAGATGCTTCGCTAACATATCAAGCTGAACAATGCATTAGGTCCTAAGTAACATTGAGAGATTCTCTTCGTCGACTTTCTCTTTTGTTAAAAGTGTGTTTATTAAACGATTTGCTGATGTTTTTGGCGTATCGGATCCCTCATTACACTTCATATTGCCGTAGGAATGCAAAAAGAAAGTCGACGAAGAGAGTCTCCCAATGTTTCTTAGGACCTAATACATTGTTCAGCTTGATATTACATCGAAAATCTGAGAAACAAACTTTCGTTCAGATTAGAAACTAGTTCAACCATAAATATTATCTGCTAACACACTGAATAGTTGGACAAAATGACTTCTAAGGCGTAATATCGCGGTGCGTAGTTTTGCTCCAAGGGTGCATTTTAAACCAAGATACCCTTATAAGTTTGCTCGAGATATCTCGTTTTCAGTCAAGAAGTAAAATTTAGTAATACGTCCGTATGCGAATGACATGGGCTCTCAACTAAGCGGATTGCTCACGAATTAAATAAAAGAACCAACATTTCCCTTCGTTCTATGCACACTGGCACTTCCAGTGCCACAAATATTGTTTTTTTACCAACATGCATTAGATTCCAATGAATCAAAATATTTTCATGGGGTTTATCACCGCATCCGCAAACTTGTTATTGTTTTTTACAGTCTTCAATGGGACGGCAGTACGATGTAAGCGAGGATTCGAAAACAACAACCAATTCAATCGATAACAAATGCGAAAAGTTTCATCCGATAACAACTTTCCAACTTTCCAACTTATTATGTTTTCATCATTTGGTGGGCGTGGCATGATCGATGAGAATTTTTTTTTTTCAATGATTCAAAATAGACATAGGTACTCGTTCACAAATTTGTTACGTGGAAACTGTATTTCGATAAAGGGTTAGTTGAAAATTTACAAACATCAAATGTGTCCTTAAACTGAGGAGAAACTGTTGAGAGCTAGCTACAAAAAATTTACTCAATCAAAGTTACTTAAAACTTCATTACCAGCATCCCTTTTTAAAGGATATTTATTTATTTCTGCAAATAAAAAAAATAGATTTTCGATTTCTGTGAAAACAAGAACCATCCTAGTTTGCTCTCACACTAAAAAAAGGGCCATATTTTAAGAAGACAAATTTGATGCAAAAAAATCAAATTCAGGCTGAAAGCGTACCCTTCAAGATAAATTTGCATTCTGGGCCACTGTGCATTGCCTAAACAATTCTATCAGCCTCAAAGCAGGTGAATTTTTTTTGATGATGATGATGATGATGAAGTAATACTACCATCGATTGTAGCAAGGTAACATTCCATAGCAGTGTAATAATCTGAAAATCGATTTGATCAGGATTCTATTGCTGTTTGTGATCACCATGCTCCTACATAAAGAACCAAAGACGTTTGGGTGGGTCCGTAAGCAGAGACACTTACGCAAAACCAGCGAATTTAGGGAAAATAATCTTTTTTCCCCATGCAAATTGACACTAACAGCACCAGAATCGAGCCCTCGATTGACAGAATAAACCCGAAGGGTTCGAAGAGCCCGTCCTCGTTCTGCGAAATTTTAGCAATAGTGAGGAGGAAATCCCATGATCCCTATCCAAATCGATTCACTTGGGTACCCTGATGGTCCCTTTCATTCCGCAAAGCCAGCCTTACAAATCTCTTCAGTACCCGTTCATGACGTAGATTCCAGATAACTTAATACGGACTCCAGACAACCGATGCGTTCTCTAGTAAAGGGCGAACTTGAACAATGCAGCGCTTTTAGGCAGGGGGGATCGACGAAACCCCGTGTGATTTTGGAAATGAACCCAAGTTGACAATTAGCTTTGGAAATTATGGCTTGATAGTGGAGACGTAAAACCAACTTGGCATCCAAAATAACACCCAGGTCATTTTCTTTATCAACTCTAGGATACGAAATGCCATCAATGCAGTAGTTGAACAGTAGTCGGGTTCTTGGCACGATGAACCGTCATAACAAAACACGTTGTGATACTTACAATCAGTTTATTCCGATCACACGAACAGGTCCAGTAAAGTTTGAAGGCAATGGCAATCATCTACCGTACGAACAACAAATTAGAGTTTCGTGTCATGTGCATATAACGTTTACATAACTTCCAGCAGGCATTTCGTACTATAAATTTCCCCGTTCACGGGAAGAAGAGCGGCTTTGACATCCCCTTCTCGCTGATTATCAGCCACAGCAGCACCGTCTTGGGGAACTTGGTGTGTGAAATGAACTTCAACTCCGAGCTAATTTCCTTCGTGGGGGAAGTACAGTACGAAGCGCCCTGCCAATCGTTGCCATCCAGGGTGAGATAGGTCTCGTCGTCCATTACCACCGCCACGTCGTAATTCGCCGGGAGAATCGAATTGACCATCTAATTCAGCCGCTGCCACTGCGTCATTGCCTGCAGCTGCGAAACCAGTGGACGCGACATCTGCTTCCGATCATGTATGTTCATGTTCGCCAGGTACTTTTTCACTGTTTGGCCGGTTGAACCGACCTCCCAGCCAAGCACACGCAGCGATGTAGCCACTTTTCCCTCGGTCTTCCTCTTCAGCATCCTTTGGAGTTTCTTGTCGCTCGGGGTCGTCGGCCGTCCGGAACCGGACTTTCTTTCAATGGTCTGATTGTTGCCTAATAGTTCCAAGATATTGTAGATCCCTGAACGGGCGTATCTGGCGTCCACAAAGTGCCAAACGATGTCAGTTTTCGAGAAGGTGGTGTGCCGTTCTTTGAACGCGCATAGTTTTGAACGGAGTTGCTTCACTGTTTTTGCCATCACGGTTAGAGTTCGACTGATAGAGCTGTCAAATTTTGTCTGCTGACTCATATGCTTCAGCTGGGTTTCTATGATTGATGCTGCATGGGTAGTTTTGTCAGTGCGGGTGAAGATAAACCAATTAAAAATCTCGCAATTTTCGGCCTTTTTTTAATGCAAACGTTTCAAGTTTGCACCTAGCTCGCAATAAATCCGCAACATCATTGAAGAACACCGTAAAAAGTATCGGACCCATGTTACTTTCGAGAGGCACGCCAGACGTACTGGTGAAGGGTTTTGATACACAGGAATCAATTTGCACACGAAGAGTTCTGTCAGTAAGGTACGAATGTAGCTAAGCCTCAAGTGATGCTGATGCACCCAGCCTAGAAAGCTACACAGATATATGCTATGGTCAATCTTGTCGAAGGCAGCTTTTAGATCAGTTTGAATGACATCGACTTCATCGACGATATGCAGGTACTAGAGAAGTAAGTTGATCGCCACCGACCCTACAGGAATAGATCCAAGTTGATCTGTCGATATGTAGCTCCTCGAAATAGTGAAGATAGCTTGGCTTAATGTAATTTCGAATAGTCCGTTATACCACAAAGACTCAGCTTCACTATCACATGCTACGCTTTCTCCGGAGACATCGAAACAAAGTGTTACACAAAAACTCAGTTGTTAAATGGTTTATCTTACCATAATACCTTACCTTACCTTACCAATCAGACCAAGGCCGGTGTGGCCTCTACTGTACACAGAAGTTGTCTCCATTACATTCGGTCGCACGAAGCCGTACCTCGCCCAGCCTCGCTGTCTGCGGAGGTCCGCAGGCCACCTCCCAACTCGATCAATCCACCTTTGCTCGTTACGCGCCTCTTCTTCATGTACCCGTCGGTTCGTTTTTGAGAATCATTTTTACAGGGCTGTCGTCCGACATTCTTACGACAAGCCCAACCCATCGTAGTCGACCGATTTTGGCGATGTGTACGATGGAGGTTCTCCCAGCAACTGATGCACTTCGTAGTTCATTCACCTCCTCCACGTTCCGTCTTCCATCTGCAGTCCATCATAATTACCATAATTCCACTAAATAAACACAATAGTTAAATTTAATCCTACACTGCTTATTATCAAATGCCAGTACTTTATGGAATTTGTAGTTGAAGTTCAAATGGAATTAAATGTAATGCTGAAATGCTGAAACCCAAATTGAGACTTTGATGCTTGCCATGATGCTCCAGGCTCTGAAATGGTTTTGTTAAGGAATGATGATTCCAAAGCGTGCTGAAATTATTGATTAAATTAGAATGGAAAACAATATGATATGATTTACATGTATGAATATGGGTCATTCCTTATCAAGTGACCGGAGAAATTGCATCGACCCTCTTCGATTCAAACCAAAATTGGCTGATATACTTGTTCTGCCCCAATTTTTTGAGATTTTTTGGTGTTTATATTTTGTTTATTGAATATCTCAATAAATAAAAAGAGTTACAAAACAATGTTAGATACTTTTTCAAAGAACATTAAATTTGCTACCAAATAATATTTTCAACATTTTTAAAAGTGTTGCCCATTTTTATTTTTGTGGTTGAAATATTAAATTGCGTTTATCTCAAAATGCTTACTTTTTTTTCAACTATTATGGCTCCAATGTGTTCAGCAAACTTTTTTACATAAGAAACATTTATCAAGAAAAAACAATTAGCTCCGTCATGGAGATATTGATTTTTAAAGATTTCATGTTTTCAAAATTTGTTTATTCGACCAATCTGATATAATCAGTTATACTTCATCAAGGCAGAGCTAACAGAAAAGCAAGGCTTAAATTTTCAAATAATGTCTTGGCCTACATGATAATTTACAAGTTTGTTTATAAATATCGTGTGAGATCAAAATAAACTCTGTTTAGTTGTTCAGTCGTTAGTGATAACATGGAGTGCAGAAAATTTAATGTAAGTAACTAATCGTTCGCATTTCAATCTACAGAAGAATTTCGGTGCTCTGAGAGTGCGTTAAAGTGCGTTAAAGAGAAAGGAATTATCTGTTCCTTTTACCCCAAGAAAGGCCATCGTGTTTCGGAAAACATAGTGCAGAAAGTAAAAGCGTTTTACCGTGAGGCAGAGGTGAGTGAAGAACTGGCTGGTAAGAAGGGGTTGTAGAACTGTTCGGGAGGGAACATCTCGTATCCTCAAGCAACAGCGATTAGTGCTGGCGAACCTTGAGCGAAACATACCGATTCTACAAAGAAAAGTTTCCTGATTTTTTTCGGTTGAGGAAATATCGTGCAAACAATGGACGCAACAAGAAAGGTACAGCTGGTAGACAGGAGTTTGTGATGCTGATACAATCATGGAAACAATTCTCGAAGAAGCCGCAGTTGTTAGAAGAAGCATGACTATAGTGCAGCGAGAACAGGCAGAGTTCTGCCAGTTCACTCGAGAAAACTTGATTCTGACTAAGTTGACAAACATTTATCACTTCTCTGACGGTGCCAGTTCACAGATCAAAAGCAGGCTTAACATCTTGAATTTGCTGTACCATCGAGAAGACTTTGGCTTTTGTTGCAATTTCATAAGGTAAAGGTCCAAGCGATGGATTAGGTGGAACTCTAAAACGATTGACGACGAGAGCTAGTCTTCAAGGAACTACCATACAAACTCCAAAAAAGTTGCATGGATTGGGCACGCTGTAATTACAATTTGAATGTGAAGTGTATGGCATCACGGCAATGCAAGAAGCAAAAAGAATATTTGGCAGTCAGATTTGCTAATGCTTAACCCATTCATGGAATCCGCGGAATGCATTCGGCAGCTCCAACAGCCGATGCCACTGTTCTTATGATTTTGAAAAACCTTAAAAATTCAATAGCTACCGCAAAGGCGAAAACGCAGCATGAAATAAATTTTGATATTTATTTTATTTTTAATGGAATTTGTTAATTATATGTGAAATATAAAATTGCACTTTTTATTTGTAACTAGCTGACCCGGCAAACCTCGTACTGTAAGTTTGTACGTTTTTTTTAACCTGATGCAGCCAAAGAAGAACAGATAAAAAAAGGAAATCTGTAGACCAGTTCTTGAGTAAAATCGTGACATACCGTTCCAATTCATTTTTTTTAGAATGATGGATAGATAGCTTGATGATTCGATTAACAAAAAATAAATCCTTGCATGAATATCTGTTTTGAAAAATAATCACAAATAAACCGTAAGATGGCAACACTGAAGATTTTTCTCTAATTGTCTGGTTTCACTGGTATGCGACTGCGAAATTCGAATTGGAATCTGGCAACAAATAATTGAATCTTAGAGGGTTTGAGCTGTTTAGTGGAATACTTGTAACTATAAATCAGAAGAAACTTGCACTCATTTAATTCCAACTACCTTTGCTTATCTTCGACAGACAGTATTTCGTCATACGTGTCAGATTTTCAGTGTCTCGTACTAATAACTCGGCAGTCGAGTTATTAGTACGAGACACTGAAGAAGTCTGCACATTGTAGACGAAATACGCGTATCTGTCGAAGATAAGCAAAGGAAGTTGGAATTAAATGGAGATTACTAATTTTTCTTCTAAATTATAGTTAATAACATAATTACTAGCACAATAACTCATTATGATTGTTATTAGAACCATTTTCAAAAACATTTTGAATATATTTTACACTATTTTTTAATTTTAATTCATTGAATATAAAACTTGATATGTTTAAAGGTTAATATCTCCATGACGGAGCAAATTGTTTTTTTTTCGATAAGTGCTTCTTATGTTAAGAGTCTGCTCAACACATTGGAGCCATAAAAATTAAAAAAAGTGGGGGCATTTTAAGATAAATGCAATTTAAAATTTCAACCACACAAATAAAAATGTTGGCAACACTGTAAAAAAAATTTAAAATATTTACTTGGTAGCAAATTTAAATTCCTTTAAAAAAGTATCTAACATTGTTTGTAGCTCTTTTATTCATTGAGATATTCAATAAACAAAAATATATACTTTCCAAAAATCCACAAAAAATGGGACAGCCCTTGGGCCGAGGGGTTTTTCGATTGGTCTAAAACTTTGATTTTTGATTAATAGCCTAAAACAAGTATATCAGCCAATTTTGGTTCGAACTCGAAGAGGGTCGATGCATTTCTGGTCACTGGATATGGAATGACCCATATACAGTGCTGTGCATTTTCATGACGATTATAAGACTATGACCATCATCTTCTCATGATCATTAGAACTCAAGAATGATGGTCAAATACTGCGTCTCTCACAAACAGGTTGATCTCATTTGACCGTTTATGACAAAAGCATACATGACTGCTAGTGTGATATGAAGAGAGTATGAAAATCAATCACTCACTAATTATCTCTGAGAACGATATGCAAGACAAATATTTTCAGCATAATAGGCAATTATTGTCCAATTTTTATTCTTTTGGCACCGTTAGATTCAAAAACTCAACCTCTTCATGGATATAATCGGCAATATCCGTTTGGATTTATCTGGTTCCCGGAAATCCGGGTTGTCGGGGCTGTGGTCTGGTACGGATACACTATTAGGAAATTTCAATTGGATTCCCGGATCCTTGGAATAATTCCCACTGAGCTACTTCTATTTTATTGTGGATCATATGTAAACTTGTTCCTGGAACGGCCATTCTTTAATAGGTTCCCTGTGGTCTCAAATGGCCATAAACATATTTAGAAGGAATCCTTGGCAATATGGGTATAAAAATTCGAGAAATTTCTCCAGGCGGATATTTCTCATCGTTTTGTTGCCATCTGATGATCTTTCCCCGAACCGGTTATTCTGGAACAGGTTCCCGTGGGTCCTCAAGTTGCCATGAAACAAACTTTGAAGGAAACCCTGGCAATATTGGTATCAACATTCATGAAATTTCTTCAGAAGGCTATCTCTGAACGTTTTGTGGCCATTTGATGATTTGTCCCCAGAACAGGTTCCCGTGGGGTTTCGGAACTTCATCAAATTTCCCCAGTAGGCTATTTCTCCACGTTTTGTGGCTATCTGATGATCTATCCCCGAACCGGTTATTCTGGAACAGGTTCCCACGGGTCCTCAAGTTGCCATTACTATATTTAGAAGGAAACCCTGGCAATATGGGTTCAAAATTATAAAGGTTCTCCAGAAGGCTTTTTTTAACGTTTTGTTGCCACCTGATAATTTGTCCTTGGAACGGTCATCTCGGAACAGGTTCCCTTCGGGTCTCACGAGGCCATTAACAAAACTAGCCATAAAACATTGAGAAATATCCTTTTGAAGAAATTCGATGAATTTTGAAACCCATATTGCCAGGTTTTCCTGCTGAAAATATTCATGGCTACTCGAGGCTCCACGGGAAGCTGTTCCGGAATGGCAGGTCCGAGGACAAATCATCAGATGGCCACTAAACGTTGATAAATATCCTTCTGGCGAAATTTTATGAATTTTGATACTCATATACTAAATATGTCCATGACCACTCGAAGCCAAACGGGAATCTATTCCGGAATGACCGGCCCGAGCATAAATCATTAGATTGCCACAAAACGTTGATGAATAGCCTTCTGGATAAATTCCCTGAATTTTGAAACCCATATTGCCAGGGTTTTCTTTTAAAAATATTAATGGCCACTCGAGGCCCTTTGGAACCTGACAGGTCCGAAAATAAATCATTAGATGGCCACTAAATGTTGAAAAATATCCTACTGGAGAAATTTCATGAACTTTGCTGCCCGTATTCGTAGGGTTTTTTTTCTGAAAATGTTCATAGCCACTCGAGGCACAACGGAAACCTGTTACAGAATGGCCGCTCGGGGATAAATCGGCTAATGGTCCACAATGGAATAGACTTACTTTTTAAGAATTTTTCCAAAGATATTGACATTTATTCACGGAAATTCAATTGATATTCCCAAATAGTGTCTTCGTGCCACATCACAGCCCCGGAAACCCAGAACATCGGAAACCAAATGATTCTAAATGGTTATGGACTTGATTTATAGGTACACGTCTCCATATTTTCAGCTAGCAGTCTTTTGTGATTATATAAACGTGGGAGCATGTGGTAGGAACTTGTGAGGACCAGAGGTCGGTCGCACCCTCCTTCGAAGTTGTCAACTCACCATTTGAGGCCGAACGGGCGAAAATTTTTGATTTGCAAAAAAGTGGCCCTTGATTTTAGTGATTGCTTACAATAGCAATGTTTAGAAGGCCCAACAACTCATGATCAACTCATTCATACGCTCCATTCGAACAAATAAAAACGCTTTAAAATGTGTATTGATCCAGCGAATGTATGAAATCGAACTTATAGGTTGAACAATTTGTATTCCGAACAACGACTCAAGGGCTGCACCTTTTTTCGAAGTCAATGACCTACAAGTACAGCATCGTATAATGTTGATGAATTGCAACTCATGCTGTGTTCTATCATTCCCACGGACGAGATAATTTATCTCCATTATCTTAATATCCTTCTCTCTTTTTCCCCTCCTACAGACACGCTAAGCCCTGACCTTCAGATGTACTGGGAAAACAGCATGGTGCAACCGTACTTTGACAATACGACCAAACGAGAAGTGACGGCCATCGCAGGACAAACCACACAACTGCATTGTCGAGTCAAAAGTCTGGGCGACCGAGCGGTATGGAAACGGTTTTTTTTTTTCTTTACTATCTCCTAAGCAATTACCTAATTGAATTACTCGCCAATCGCTACAGGTATCCTGGATTCGAAAAAGAGATCTACATATCCTAACCGTTGGCATACTGACGTACACCAACGACCAGCGCTTCCAGTCGCTCCACACAGAAGGCAGTGACGAATGGACGTTGCGGATAACGTCCCCCCAGGCACGGGACTCCAGCGTTTACGAGTGCCAAGTATCGACTGAGCCGAAGATTAGTCAAGCTTTCCGCTTGAACGTAGTTGGTGAGTAATTATTTTGACGTCCTATTTGTCCGAATTAATTGCGTCATGAAAGAGTTCCTGTGTCACACGACATGAACAGCTTTCATACTCTGCAAACAAATTTGATTAACAAAATATGTGGAATATTAATTAAAAACTGTTTCTGTTTCATCAACTCGTTTCAACCTTTCTTTTTCCCACCACAGTATCGAAAGCCAAGATTTTAGGAAATACGGAATTGTTCGTAAAGAGTGGTAGTGACATTAATTTGACCTGCGTCGCCCTGCAGTCACCCCAGCCACCTTCCTTCATCTACTGGTACAAGGGCGGCCGGGTGATCAATTATTCACAGCGGGGTGGCATCAGCGTACTGACCGAGCAGCAAACTCGAACGAGCCGCCTGGTCATTGCACGTGCCTCTCCGGCGGATTCTGGGAACTACACTTGCTCACCAAGTAATTCCGGTAAGTACATCAATGGTTGGCAGCTGGGCTGAGTCGTATATTTTCTACCACGCTCGGGGTCGGGTTTGCGCATTGCACGGGGTTGTAGTTAGGCAACGATGCGGATGAGAATGGATGGGTTAGAAATGGGAAAATAAAATTTTAGGTACTAAAAGCAACATTTATTTACCTGGGGACCATTCATTGGGCCAGTAGGACAATATTTTGAAAAGTTTCACCAACTGGAGCCGAGGATCCAACCCCTTCGCCCCGTGGCACTTACAATCAGGGATGCCAGAAAGTTTTTCGAAATGCCTGTAAGGAACATTGAAACATTTTGTCAAAAATTTGCGTCAAGAATATGAGTGAGCGAAGTATTTGAAAGGAAGGTTTTGAGAGTCTAATTCATTTACTTTTTTTGTTTTAAAACTGTCTCATATTTTTAAATTTACTCATATTCCTCTAAACTTCTTACTTTGTAGCAATTTACGTATGCATTGAAAAAGGAGTTATTTCAGGGACCCTGTGTATCACCAATCGTAGCAATCCTGTTGTGTATACAGAAAATAATAATAAATTTTATCAAATTTAAGCTCAAGCTTAAAACGTTCCCTCGTTTAATTCCAAGCTGAAGGAGTCGCAAACAATAAAAATTGCTTGCAATCTTTCAAGCGCCATGCGAATAGTCATTGAAAATCAGCATATATTCTTCAGTACTAGTTAAGAAAAATTGATTTCTTCTTCTGCTTTTTTAAATATTGGTAAACTTTTAATAAAATCTGCAGATATTTTGGAATTAAAAAAAAATTTCAATTGCTCGATTTTTCAAGCAAGTAGAAATCCCTAGGAGTTCTTTGAAAATATTATCAACCCTTAAATGTGCAATGTTGCTTTAAAACACATACCGGAAAACACTTAAAAATAAATTAATTCTATTTGTTTTGGGGAAATAATCGAGTGAAATTGTTATATAGACTTCGATAAAGCAGTCGTGTGAACTGAGAGCACTGTATCGCATTTTTTATGTTTTTTTACTGTCAAAACATAGAAAAGCTAACACACGCTATTAGTTCGATGGACGCAGACTTTTTTCAATAATTTATTCCTAATTTTGCAGGTTAGTGCTATGGAAAAATGACTTACTTATCGCAAATTCATCTTTTTTAAGGTTGTGATTATTGTTTTACGAAAAAAATTTAATAATTAAGATTTTTCGCCAAAATAGTGTTTTTTTTTCAAAGCAACATTGCGCCTTCACCTCATCGTTTTTTATTTCCACAGATAAATATAGCAAGCTCAATTGACAAACAGATTCTTCGGTATTTGGAGAATCTCCATGACTCAGACGATTGTTTTGATCAGTCGGGTTCGGTGGTTGAGGTTGATCACAAATACTGTACATCGATACACCAGCTGATAAGGGATCTCGAGGACTCCGGTTAGGTATCTGTTGATGACGATGATGCAGCGTCTGTTCCGGAAAAGCTTTCACACGAAGAATTCCCCGCGAATGAACGAGCTGAACCCTTGATGCAACCATCCAGGACCACTGCTAAACCTGTCTGGAGAAACGGGGAACATGCACAGATATAAAGATACATTGAATTTTCTGCGTTATCTTGGCAGAAATTAATGGTATATTTTATATAAATTTAAGCCAGATAACGCCTGAATCTAGCCTGTTGTATGAAATATTGTAAACATTGTTGTATGACGCATGGAAGATTGCAAACAATTTCGTTGTTTACGCCTCCTTTTGTTTGGAACTAAACGAGGGTAAATTTTACGCGCTTGTTAAAATTAATTATTTTTTTCTGTGTATGCAGCTCAGGAAAACATCACCAATCCCGTCAACATCTTCAGTACTGATCTCGATAAGTTTTTGGGTATATTGATATATAGTTTGGTGGCTAATTTTCCGAACATGAAATCATATTGCTGCAACAAATATGGCCATGATCCAATTAGAATAAGCATGCCACAGAATTCTTTCATCAAGATCAGTTCTATTATTCATTTCAACAATAATGACAGGATGTTGCCCAAGGAAGACCCTCAACATGATAAACTTTATATGATACGACCGGTTATAGAATCTCTTAGAGAATGTTTCGATAAAGTATCAATGAAACAGTAGCTGTCTATTGATGAGCAGATGTATGCTACGAAAATGGCTCATTATGTGAAGCAATATTTTCCCAATAAGCCACATACACGCTAAGACTAAATTACCCATAAAATGGTAATTGTTTCACCCATTTATGGGTAACTGATGCAATACTTATATTATGGGTAAATTGTACTCACAAAAGAGGGTAAACTTCACTTACAATGTGAGTAACGTGATTTTACCTAAATATGAGTAAAAGCACATTACTCATATTTGGATGAAAAAATAAACATTTTCAGTTGGTATATTTCGTTGGATCGAGTAGGTATCATTCCGATTGAACAGATTTAGATCCATCACGAAAGTTTGCGGAAATTGTGGAATAGAAGATGAAAGAACTGAAAAAACAGTTGGATGCACATTCGTTCCGAAAATTAACCGGTGAATAGGTTGTGACAGAGTTGTCACCTTGGAATTGCAGAAGGGGAAACACCACGATGGTGGGACGTGGAAGGAATCGAAAAAATAACGCCCTTCATCTTTTCTAACTTGATGGGTTCACCATTCGATCAATAATTGTTTTGACTGACTGTTAAACACTTCTCGGCAATATTTGCATTGCTAGTTATGGGATAAATGATCAGAAGTTCGACCAATTAAAGATCAAAATATGTATTTTGCTGTATAAGTGTTGAAAATAATATTCAATTGCATAAAAGATTTACGATTACTTTATTTGTTATCAAGTTATTTCAAGAAAAATAATAAGAGTCTTATTTCAAAATTTTTTTTTATATTTACTTAAATATGCGTATCATTTACTTTAAATTGGTTACCCACAGATATGTAAACATTACCTATATTGTAGGTTCACCATGTGTACTAAAATATGGGTGAAGCGACTTTACCCATAAAATGAGTATGTGCACTTTTCCGCGATTATGGGTGAAGTTCACTCATATCTGAGTTAACTGAACTTAGCGTGTAGGTGGAGCTTCAAGTTACATCTTCTTTGCAGCATAGAAAGGTTTGCTCATAACTTCGAAGTTTGTTCTTGGAGCGACAAACAAACATATCTCTTACCAGGTGAACTCAATATGGGAGTAACCGCAAATGTTGTTACAAGACTGATCCGTGCCTTGCCCCGCAATGTAAATCATATTTTGTACTTCGACAATTATTATACTTCAATTCCTCCTCACTAGCCAAGGAAGGCATCCATTCTCCCGGTTCAGTAAGGGTAGCAGATTGACAAATGTTTAACTACCAGATTAGAATAAGATAATGAATACGGATCCTAGAGGGATTTATAAGAAGTGCTTAGCAACTGTGGATGATTTCAACGTAAGCGAATTAGTTTGAAAGGACAACAAACCCCTCAAATTGCTGTCCTTATATGTTGGAACAGAACCAATAAGCACAATCACAATAATAAGAAAACGCTTAAAAGAGAATCTATACAGTACAAGTACTACGTAGACTTCTGCAGAAGTAGCACAAAGGTCCTGCTCAGCCAGTTCTCACTAAAGACGTTCGACTGGATCAAGTTTCTCATTGGATGGTGTGGTCAGATAAGCAAAACCTATGCAGGTATCCCAACTGTAGAAGATTTAGGTACAATTCACGAGTATTTCATGCTAAGGGCCTAAAAGCCATTTGTAAACAATGACTTTAAATGTCGATTTCTCTTGAATCTTTAATCATTCTCGTGAAATGAATGCAGCATCTGGTAGAACAGTTTTAGTTCTACCATATAGAGTAGCTGAACATAGTAGGATTCTCGTGATTCGTGATTGATCAACGTTTAAAATCATTGTTTACAAATGACTTTTAGGCCCTTATCATGAATTACTCGAGAATTGTTGTCAAAAAAGTCGACTTTCTTTGCACGTGGTTCAATTTTTGTGGGGTGAGATTAGAGATTAGATGTCTTTATTAAAGAGACTTTCAGCCGGTGCACAGTGGGAAAAAACGAACCCAAATTCCCACAGATGAGACGCCGCTGGATTGGCTGCTTGGAATATATCATTTCTTATGTGAAATTTGCCAAAAAAATTGAATGGTGCCATTTTCTAACTTTGCCGGGCCCAGGAAATGATCCATTTTACCCCATTTACCCCTAAAAATGTGTCTTTTTGAGTTGGCATCAATGTTACTACAACCGCCGCTGAATGTTTGCCCGCATAGAATCCTATTTCATATTAAAAACTCTGGGAAATCGAATGGTGCAAGTTTCATTCAGTTCCGAGCTCGGAAAGTGGCTTATTTTGCCCAATTTCCCCATTAATTTGAGATTTTCTTGTTCGTACCCTTTCCGCTACAATCGCTGCCAAAGTTTATGGCTGAACCAACAGATGACTAACATACATCTTCAATGTGTAAAATCTGGTGATCCCAAAATAAGGCAATACCGGCACCGACCCCGCCCGAAAGCAGGTCAAATAAGGAAAGGGTACGAATACGACGTGATACTCGCTTTATTCGAAGCCGCGGAGTCCACTGCACTTCCAAGAGAAATCACTGGGATTTTGGAAAGCAGGATTGGGTGGCAGCTGGGTTCGTCTTGGTTAACGATAAGCTGTCAAGTTAAATATCTAAACATTAGTACCGATTTCCGGTTTGCACCGATTTAAACCAACTGTAAGGATGCTATTGGAGCCACTCACAAAGTGTGGTGGTGGTTTTTCGTTGGTGATTTTTGATAAAGCTGAAACCCCGATTTTGACCGCTTGAACCAATAGTAAGGATGCTATTCGGGCCACTCACAAAGTGTGGAGTGGATTGTCATTGGGAAACTATGAGATGTTTTCTAATGCTGGAAAGCCGATTTGGGCCGATTTAAACCAACCGTGAATGCTATTGGGGCCACTCACAGAGTGTGATAGTGATATTCAGCGGTAAAGCAGAAAAACGGTTCAGTGGTAAAGCTGTAAAATTCTACCGTACATCACACACTTTGAAAGGGATTCGATTACATTCACCAAATATTAGATGAAACTCGTGGATATTTTATGATTTCACCATTTACTTAAGTTTAATTATGAATTAAGGTGTGATTTATTCGCGAAACCGACGCGGCAAAAACAAAACCTCGTCAGCTTCACAGCACGGCTTGCTGCGCTCCACTGTAAAAATAACATAGCGAATCAAAACAAAAACAAAGATTGTAGTACCGAAAAGTGCAAGATTGTATTGCAAGGTGCAAGATGTATTTGGACCGAGGGGTTCTAAAGCACTGAGCCAATTTGAAATCTCTAGTTTCCTTTTGATTGTTGCTTGTACTTAACTACTTAACTACTTAAGATTGTTCATGCATTAGTACACGTTGCAATAAAAATTAATCACAGTGCACTCGTTTTCCAATGCATTTTCATACGAATTTACACGATCGTGTAAATTTAAAGCTACATCTGGCATCCTTGCTCACAATATGCCTGAACGACGGGTAAGACCGCTATCCCTCGACCACGAAGCCCGCAATGGAGTTCATTCTACTTGAAGCGACATGTGAAATTTCCGCTTATATCAGGTCAATCGACTACATGATGGATGACGGAATGTCTGCAATAAATTTAAATGAACATGCTCTTACCCCATTGAGACCTACACAGTTCAGCCCTGCACTTGGTATATAAATGTTTTCTGCTCAATAACTTCATTTCTATCACTTCACACCAGTGTGGATTATCTCGACACCTACCTACAAGCCATTCGTACCCGTAGACATTTTGATGCAAACAGTTCCACTTGCTGAACACACTCCAGGAAGAGCCATCATAGCCTCTAAGTTGGCACACTTACTGCCCATCCAGAAGCTCGTACATGCTCGGTCATGTTTAAAATAAATTACGGTTCATTTTGGAATTTTATGCACACATTAAGTGCAATTTACACTAGAACCAGGGGAATACAAACACAGGAAGAAACTTTCTCCTGGCGTGGAGCTTCATTGACATCGAGTTGAGAGCCCACCTTGAAATTCACATAAGGTACACTGAGGCAAACTTAAACGCAGAAGCAAATTCAAATGGGTAGGATATCTGTACATGGAGGAAAACAAAAACAATATTTTAATCGCCCTAGTCACAAGGTCTCTATTTGCCCCGGTGTGCGCTATGTAGCCCAGACCATGCATCGGATTCTACGTAGACAGCCGTTGCTGATGCTGCATGCTCGAGATGACCAGCCTTTAGCTGGAGAAGAAACCGATTACCCACCTACCGACCATCTTCGTCTAGGCTGGATGGGTCACAAGGAGCAATCCCGACTCACGTACTCCAGAGAAAAGCATTCCGAATGGTTCGCCAAATGGATGCCGATTTATTGCCTCTTTAGCCGCTTCGGGTAGGTTTGATTCTTCTGCATGGTGCTCTTGCTTGCAGTTCGGCAAATGCATCACACTTTACGTGTGTGTTTGTGACCCGTACCCACGACATACTGCCAATCCGGGTAAATCCAAAAAGCTGCACTGAAACTGACCGAGAAAATGCGCATCTAGACTGAACACATGTACCCTTTGGAAAACCAAACCATTTTAAGTAATCTGAAAGTACGTTCCGTACGTGCAAAATAGGGGAAAAAACGAAGAAACTTTCAGACTCATTCGTTGTAAATAACGAAATAATGTAACCCAAGAGAGCCAGTGGCCGTAAAGTAAATTAAACGACAAATAGCTAAATTTAGAAAGTGGTTCAGTGGCTGCGATGGAACCAGTAACAAGTGTCCCTAATCATGCAACATTAAAACAAACTTAATGGCTTGAATGAGGGAGTCCTTTCGGATTTCAAAAAAGAAACATAAAGCAACTTACGCTGTATGTGGTGGCTTATTGATTCGTACATTTCCCCGACAGCAACATTTTCAAAGTCATTGTCAATTAAATACCCGAAGCGTGTCTGGATTTCGCCGAGTATGAGAAAAGGAAAAGAGGCTCTGTTTAAAGAGCACAAACTTAAGTTTGGCGTAGGAAACAGGATTTCCCACTGAGTTTAATTTTTCGACAAATTTTAAAAAGAGCTTTGCCTCACAAAAGATATTGACTCAGGGTTCACCTGCACATCCCGCAATAGATTTCAAGCATGTCGGATAAAACTTTTTTTGTACGCGAAAAAAAGCAAAACTTTCTTTTGTGTATAACTTTTAACTGCATCGGTACAAATTGATGAAATTTTGAGAAAAAAAACTAGTTTAGAGTCTTTTTCACTTTTTTTTAAACACTATTTTTTTAAAAAACTTTTTTGAGCGTATTAGTAGAACGATTGTGATTGGAAACTAGGAGAATTTAAAATTTAACACTTCATTTGATCACTTTAAAAAAAAAAAAAAATTAAACCTTGAAACACTTTTTTAAATTTTCGCTAGTAATCTCGAGCAAATTCCTTTTAATTCCACTATGAGCTTATCTTTTGACAGATAGGCCTATTTCGTCTGCTACTTACAGACTTCTTCAGTGTCGAGTGCTCGTTTAGTTTAGAGTGTAATGTTGACATGCAAAATTTCTTCAAGATGGCGTTCAAGCAAGAAGTGCTTCGACAAAAAACTTATGAAAAATCCAGGCCAGTCGCACAGGTGCACCGCGTAACAGTTGATAATCAACAGTTCTACCGTGTCCCATGTGATAAAATCGTTCAAGGAGACCCAGACGATCGAGCGGCGAGCTGGCAGAGAAGCGAAGACGACCATCCTCGTGAACGCAGGGAGAGTGAGTGATTACTTCAAGCGCTATCCAAACCATTCGATTCAGGACGTGGCCAAAAAGCTCAATTCTTACGTCTGGTTCGTTCAGCAGACTATTCAATGGGTCGACTTCATATCTTCAAGGTAAAAAACCTTGATAATAAACAAGATATGCTGTCCGAATTCCGTGCCAAGGAGCTTTACCACGAGTGCTTGGTGCAAATCATCGTAATGGACGACAAGAAGTTCATAAAATCAGACGTCCCGACCTGGAGTTTTCCATCGGCAAGTCCTGCCTGGATGTTTCGGAGAAGTTTCGGAAGAAGAATGTCGACAAATTTGCCAAGAAGTAATTGGTGTGGCAGGCAATTTCAACAAGCCATACATAATGGCGTCCCGCCAGCGAACTACAGTCGTTCCGGACCTACGTGTGGGAGTGGGAAGAGGGTCTTCCAAAACACGACAAGAACGACTCCATTATTTGCCAAGTCAAACCTGATTCGCCTTTCGATTTCAGTCAATCTTATTGTACATCTGCTTTGCTTCACGGACTGCTGGCTTATTACCAGAATATTCGTGGTCTCCGAACGAAAATATATGACTTTTTCTTGGCTGCCGTCGAGTCCGTAATAGTTTTAACCGTAACTTGGCTCAAGTATCAAATTCATTCCGCTCAACTATTTGGAGATTAGTTCACAGTTTTCCGGAATGATCGCATTCGCATAAATAGCACTAAATCTCGTGGTGGTGGCGTGATTATAGCAGTTTTCAAAAGACTTAACAGTTGCCCGGATCCTACTACTATTGACCCTATGCTGGAAGAGTTATGGATCAAGATAACAACTCCACACAGGAAGTTAAGTATCGGTGCCATGTTCTAACCTCCCGGTAAAAAACTGATTTAAGCTGCATAGAGAACCATATCAGTTCGATTGGAGCAGTGTTATTCCGTTAAGATCACTACGACTCACATATGCCACCTGGTTGCGGTGCTTTCATGGATAGATTCAACGTTGAATCGTAACTCGAGACTGCTTGATCTTGTGTTGGTATATGAAGCTGCCGTAATGGATTATACTGTTGTCGAAGTCGGCAAACCTTTGATTAAAGGGTGATACGGTCAAAATTTGGTCAAGGGAAAACGCGTGTAAATCGGTGAAATCGTTTATTTAAAAAATCAAATTAAACTTCTTTTTCAAGTTCAATTAGTATAAAATTCAGGAAAAATATTCAGTTAGGCTTCCGCTTTTCCAAATCCGAATTGCCGGGCCTTACGCTTGACCCCTGCCATCAGATTTTGTACAGCCACCTTGTCCACCTTCTTCGCCGCAGAAAGCCAGTTTGCCTTGAACTGCTGCTCGTCCTTAGCAGTTTTTTTGGTCTTCTTTAGGTTCCGCTTGACAATAGCCCAGTATTTCTCAATTGGGCGGAGCTCTGGCGTGCTGGGAGGGTTCTTGTCCTTGGGAACCACCTGCACGTTGTTGGCGGCGTACCACTCCATGGCCTTTTTACCGTAATGGCAAGATGCCAAATCCGGCCAAAACAGTACGGAACAACCGTGTTTCTTCAGGAAAGGCAGCAGACGTTTATTCAAACACTCTTTCACGTCAATTTCTTGGTTGACAGTCCCGGAAGCTATGAAAATGCTGCTTTTCAAGCCACAGGTACAGATGGCTTGCCAAACCAGATATTTCTTTGACAGTTTCGTGTGCTTGAAAATATCTGCTACCTTTCCCCTTCCTTTTGCCGTATAAAACTCCTGTCCCGGAAGCTGCTTGTAGTCGGCTTTGACGTAGGTTTCGTCGTCCATTACCACGCAGTCAAACTTCGTCAGCATCGTCGTGTACAGCCTCCGGGATCGCGCTTTGGCCGTCGTATTTTGTTTATCATCGCGATTTGGAGTCACTACCTTCTTGTAAGTCGATAGTCCGGCTCGTTTTTTGGCTCGATGCACGGTTGTAGACGATACACCCAGCTTATTTGCGGCATCTCGGAGAGATAGGTTAGGGTTTCGCTTGAAACTACCGGCAACTCTCTTTGTCGTCTCAGCGGCTTCCGGTTTTCGATTTCCCCCCGATCCAGACTTCCTGGCTGTCGACAAACGTTCCCCAAACACTTTAATTACATTTGTAACGGTTGATTTGGCAACTTTTAGCGATTTTGCCAACTTTGCATGCGAGTAGCTCGGATTTTCGCGATGCGCGAGCAAAATTTTGATACGCTGCACTTCTTGCTTGGACGGCATTTTGACAACTGAAGAGTGAATTCCAAAATCAAAATAGGAACAACATTTTACACACACACACCTTCAAAATGAGGGGTGTTCAGGTTTTTTAAATGCAAAATTGAAAGAAATACGTCAAGTTGATATTGACCAAATTTTGACCGTATCGCCCTTTACACTCGACGCCGAGCATCCTACGCTGGAGATTGCTATCAATCTATCAGTAGCTATTACCTTCGATAACATCGTTGATCCTTCTTCTTCTTCTTTCACAATTAGCTTATTGCTTGCTCTCAACTTAGTGTTCTCAATGCACTTCCACAGTTATTAATTGTGAGCTTTCGATGCCAAATACCATTTTTGCATTAGTATGATTGTGTGGCAAGAACAATCATACTCTATGCCCAGGGAGTCGAGCAATTTTCCTAAACGAAAAATTCCTAGACCAGACCGAGAATCGAACCCAGCCACCTCCAGCATGGTATTGCTTTGTAGTTGCGCCTTTACCAACTAAGCTAAGGAAGGACCCACATGGCCTGAATTTCCGTAGAGCTGATGTTGCTGCTATGTCCCAAGTCAATTGGCAGTTGGCTGGTGCTCCACTGCGGATGAAGCGGTAGATTTTGTTTGCCGAGGTTATGTTCCGGGTTATATCAAATTTTGTTCTACCGAGGAGATCTGCTCACAAACCGCATTGGTCTTATGCTCATTTACGGTACCTGAAAAGCGTGAGATCGAAGGATCTTCGTAAGTACTGCAAAACTCTAAATCAATTCACCAAGCGAATTTTCTCCACTAGTACCCAATACTGAATGTACGATCATTTTCTCTAGAAGAATTATTCAAAACGAATCCAATCTAACCTTCGGCGCAACCCAAAATTGTTCTGGCCATTTGTGAACACAAAAAGAAATGTTAATGGGCTAGCAGCTGAAATTCTCAAACATGGCTCGCCCTGACGGAATTCCTTCATGTGTACTAAAGAGTTGTACTGCAGTGCTTACGATTCCTCTTTTGTCTAATCTAATCTAATCTAACACAAACGCAGCCAGTACGAGAAAGCATCCTGGAAATAATTGGGTTAGATAACGCCCAATTATTTTTCTTGTCAATATGGATGCTTGCAGCACATCAAAGACATGATACAAGCGTCAAAGCGGCCTGGCCTACTGCGTTGCATTTACCGCAAAAGATGATTCTGTAAAATGAGTTGGATTCAAATGAGTAAATTTGAACCACTACGCGTTTTTTGAATCTACAGGGGAGGAAGGATGCGTGGACATACCGTACCATACGCTCCGAGGTAAGAATAATAAAATTCAATTCAAATAAATAATGAAATCAAAAGGAAAACCTATAGAACAGTATATAAAACATAGATGGGGGTAATAAAATGAAAAATGATAATAATAATTACACATGTCTGCAGACTGCTGTCCTGCAGCAATTGTAGAAGGATTTACGTATATATTGTGAACCTAAAAGCTTATGCATCATAGCCACAAGAAAAAAAAATTCACGAAGCTTGGAAACTCCATCGATGACCTGAAATTAATTATAAGGAATCGCGTATCTAAAATGTCGATGTGGTGTTCCGTTTCTTTGCACTGCTATACTGATTTATAGTGGATTTCATAGATTTAAATGATGACATCCACTGGTTGGTCACTGATCTAATCTAATCTAATCCAATATAAACGTAGGAGAATTGCACAGCATTTATTTATATAACAAATAACATCCGCTGATTCAAATTATTAGGAAAATACCTTATGCGCTACAATGCAATATAACACCTATACAACTTGGAATCACCGTCCTTGCAGTCTTGACGCAGATTATTAGTATTATTGTTATAATTATCCAAATCTATATCAATGATATACAATTAATAAAATGGTGCAGCTATACACCGCTATACAGCTCAACCAGAAATCGATGAATGTATACTAAAATGCTACCATGCTAAAATGAGACAGAAAAAAACCGCCCGAGCACCCGACGATGACTACAATTGATGCTGGTACCCTTTACCTAAACATGAATTTATGTATGTAAAAACCTTTATGTATCCAAATAATAACATCCATCATCATATATGATAAATATAAAAGTATTTAAATATGTTAAACGAAATGTATAAAAAGTATATAAAAGTTGAGACTCCGGAAAATTCAATATGATTACAAATAATATACTATGCAATGATGAAAAAATACGATATTATAATGAAATAATAAAGAATATGCATTCTTTTCTAAACTATAAAACATATATGTACAAAATAAAACCGATATCCACTGGTTTGTCACTGAAATGAAAAATTAGGTATACTTCAACATCCCTAAGGTCCTGGAATGGCCGAAGAACAAAATAGAGCACTATAACCATCATAGACGAAGCCTCAATCAAAAGACGCTTGATAATCCCTTCTGAAGCTGTGTTGCTCTTTTAAAGCCCTTCCCTACACTCTTCCAGTCACATTCCACGGACCGTAGAATAAGCGATCGAAGATCCCGGACCGATGACTCCTGAAACAAACGGCCTATCCAATCACGAAACTACTAAACAAATTTATTTAAATGCAATCCCATAATGCCTGCAGTTGCATGCCAGTCCTCCACAAAAACAGCAACTGGAATTCAGAAGTGCAATCCACATGCTCATGTTGAAACACCCAAAAACCAATTGAGCCCTCAAGTGATCACATCAAGATGACTCCAAGGCGCACCGAAACCACCAATCAAATGAGAACGGAAAACCCACAACATGACACAACATTCGCTACGGGAACTAAAACTATTCTGGTATCAAAAATCTTAGAAGTACTTAGCTTAATTCCATCTGATCCCGTATCCGATCCAAAAAGTCCGAACGGCAACCAGCACCCATCACCACCAGCTAAAGAATGCACTACCAGGACCGCTGCTCTACCCGCGATGCTTTTTCTTGTTTTATTTAAAACAATACGAAATGGAATTTCTGTTTCTTGCAGGTTTCCACAAATAGAGAGCGTTAAGAAAACAAATTCACTATACACTTTGTTAAATCTTTTATAAAATTAAAAATAAAACGAGACAAAATGACAAGACAAAAATTTTCACCTCTTCGCTTAAGATTCCTCTTTTGAAGCTTTTAGGTAAATATCTCGTTACGCCAGGGAATATATCGAACAAGGTGGAAATATTTCTTCATGTTCCCGGCTTTCAAGAAAAGAGATGAACAAAATGCCGAAAATTATTGCGGAATCACATCGCTCTGTGCCTGCTCAAAAGTTTGCTAGTTGCAGGCACTACATTACTTCTGAACACCATGGATTTCACCCCAGAAGATCGATCTTAATCAACCTTGCCCCTTCGTTTCCTCGTACCACCGGAATATGGAAGCTGGATCTAAGGTCAACGTTGTTCACACGGATCTCAAGGCTGCTTTTGACCGGGTTGACCAAGCTCTACTATAGACACTTGGCGTGTCAAATAACTTAGTTCGTTGGTTTAAATCTTACCTAACGGACAGGACACTCTGTGTAGAGATCGGCTCACCTCAATCGAACTACTTTACTAATATGTCAAGGCAGCAACTTGGGACCACTGCTTTTCCACCTAACTGCAGGTGGTTGTGCGATGCTTCGCTGATTGCTCACATGATCAATAGCTTTGGAGAGTGATGTTCAAGGAATTTCTTCACTTTGAGTGCTAATGAATGCTTCATTACCACAATTCAATTTTGGAGCTTTGATGTGGTGCCTGTATTAAAGAATCTGGATTACGGCGTTCAGTCATGCAAGCAGTCTTCACGGCCAAAGCGCTGCTAGGTAAAACCAACTCTCCAGGAATTCTGGCCGAACTCTTTATCTACGCTCCTGAACGACTTCTGGGAACAGAAAATTTTCTGCAGCTCGAACCCGTGCTAAAAACTACGGCCAACACGATCCAATTCAACTCATATCGTCGTGCTCTAATGAACTCTATGCTCTGTTTGACTTCAACTGTTTCACTGAGACCTTCCTTCACCGGATTCAGAATAGTTGCATGGAGAGCCATTAGTTCAGAAATGGTGGCATTTACTACATACTGGCATTAATGGCAAAGATAATGGACGACTAATTCCTTCACGAAAGATTGTTTTAAATTTAACTGGCAAGTTTTGTGAGTGTACTAGAATAAATTTTGTTTTACTTGCTTTGTATTCCTTCTATTCGTGTTGATTAATGTAGTGTACGGTTCAGCGAAAGGGGTTTTTACGCCACACGATTTTTGCCCATTACATTTCAATAGGACGTTAAGTCAGTTGGCATTATATCAATAAATAAATAAATAAATAAATCATTCCCGGCAACATCAACGGCCAACTAATGAATGCCTCCAGAAGCGCCTGCTGTCCTTTCTTCGGTCCCACCAAGATGACACTCTGGTTTGGCCAGATCTGGCACCGTGCCATTACGTGAAACTGGTGATGGAACGGTACGAAGCCAACGATGTTTTTGTTTTTGAGCCGAAGGGGGTAAATCCGCCAAACTAGCCATAATTTTGCCCTATTCAGAAATTCTGGCGATTGTGAATTTCTTCTCATTTTCACGTCAATAAATTCAATCTTCCACACGACATGTTAGCAGATTGATGATATTTAAGTTAGAAAAAACTATTCACTGTTTAATTAAAGGGATTATTCCTTCTCTAAATCATGAACAATTTGTTTCAATTTATATACCTTCAATTTTCTAATATGCCTTGTGAAATATTGAAATTATTAATTATTGAAATGTTCAAGACAGGCAATCATTGAATATACATCATGTCTTTTCAATCATTAAGCATCTATTCCTATGAAATTTTCCCCATTCCCCATTCGACCTGATGGTATTCGGCCTACTGACCCTTCATTGGAATTCATCAGGCTCATATATTTCAAAATTGGTCGTCTTCTACTTGTGACTTTCAGCAGAATCAATTGTATGATGTACACTCAGTAGCAAAAAAAAGGCGAGCAAAATTTTGCTTCCAAAAAACGCGTTATTCAACCTTCTGTAACTTCGTCAATTATCAATATGTTTTGCTGAAACTTTGACAACACTATAACCAATGTATGTGACCTAATGTGACCAAAATTTGATGTTTATGAAGTTATCATAACATATGTGAAAAAAGTCAGTTTTGGACATACCAATTTCAAAAATCCGTATTTCTGTGAAAAATTTAGCTAGCATATTAAAAAAAATTATATGGCTTAAAACAACACAGAGATTAATGTGGACAAAATTTTAACTGTTTCGATTAAGTGGTTTCGACTACAGCTGGCGTCAAAGTTGACGCTCCAACATGAGTATTTCACTTTTTCACCCGATATTGACCATGCTGAACTATCGGTGCAAAAACAAAGCCGAGGCGAATTCATCTTATTAACTCGGCCAAAAACTGTATGATGACAACGCCTCGGCTTGTTCAACATAATTTTGGTCTATATATTGGTTATAGTGTTGTCAAAATTTCAGCCAGATATATTGATAATTAACAAAGTTACAGAAGGTTGAACAACGCGTTTTTTGGAAGCAAAATTTTGCTCGACTTTTTTTGCTACTGAGTGTATAATATGTTCCATTGATATAACTGAATGGAAAAAATGTCATAATTATCATATCACCGGAAACTAGGTCCGACAGCAATGGGCTCGCCTCTCTGTTAGACTTGATCAAGCTTAATAACCACCGATTATTCTAATCATGCCATTGCATGAAGGGATCATAACGGGTTGAGTGGAACGTTAGGCAACATCACTTATACGTTTCCACAGGGATCTAAAGAATCTCCTACCTACAACAAGATTTGTGCGGCAGTGACTCCTCAGCAAGAGAACGTACACTGATAGGCAAAATAAAGTACCCACCCCTTCGTTTTTTCAATTTCTCTCATTTACTTTGTTCAAATTAAAGAAAACACAGTGTAGTTTATTTTCTTATTTTATTTTTTATATTCTTTTTTAGTTTCACTTATGGAATACTGAAAAAAAGGAGTATTACTTAAAGAAAAAAAAATGAATTTGTGTTGAAAAAAAAAACAGTGACAAAATAAAGTGCCCACTTCAAAAATCGATATGTTTTCGATAAGTTTCCATTTGAAGACCCCTCGATTGTTTATGTTTTGATATTTTGACATGTTTTGAAGCAAACGGCTCAAGCTGGTGCATTTGTATACGTGATCGCATTTGATTCAATTGAAAAAAATGGAGAACGCAGTGCTTTCGAAAGCAATTCCCTTGTGTATCCGAAAATTGGTCGTTCGTGATGTGCAAAACGGCGAATCGCACCGGGCTGTCGCTAAGAAGTACAGTATCAGTAAGGCAGCGGTTGGCAAAATTCTTCTGAAGCTTAATACGTTTGGATCAGTGGTGGATCGCCCTCGCAGAGGCAGGAAGCGGAAAACGGATGCGAGAACGGACACCAAGATCATGCGCGAAGTCAAGAAGAACCCGAAGGTAACTGTCCGCGAGATCCAGGAAACCCTTCAGTTATAAGTTTCCGGTCGAACTGTTCGTCGCCATCTCGTAGCACAGAAGTTGAATAGCAAACTTGTCCGGAAGCGCCCATTTATCAGCAAAGCAAACAAAGCCGTTAAGCCGTTAAGGTTGCTAAGGAGCATGCTGATAAGCCCCTAGAGTTCTGGAAAACGGTTCTCTGGACGGACGAATCCAAATTCGAGCTATTTGACCGAAAGCGGCGGGTTCGTGTTTGGTGCAGATCGGAAGAGGAGCTTCAGGAGCGCCACATCCAAGGCACGATGAAGCATGGAGGAGGAAATGTGATGGTCTGGGGGTGTTTTTCGTGGGGTAGAGTGGGAAGCATTGTAAAAATCGACAGGATAATGACGGCAGATTCTTACATCAACATCCTGCGAGAAAATCTGGAGGTTTCGCTGATCCAGACGGGTCTTGAAGAGAAGTTCGTATTCCAGCAGGACAACGACCCGAAGCATACTGCGAAGAAGACCAAGTCTTTCTGCCGGTCTTGTCGGATCAAACCGCTGGAATGGCCTCCACAAAGTCCGGACCTCAATCCCATCGAGAATTTGTGGGCGATTCTCGATGCCAGGGTTGAACAAAACTGGTGTTACCAATAAAAATAACTATTTTGAAGCCCTGGAGCGCGCCTGGGAAGAGCTAGATCCACAGCACCTAAAGAACCTGGTCGAGAGCATGTCAAAGCGCCTGCAGGAGGTCCTGAAGGCCAAAGGAGGACACATCAATTATTGAAATGCTTTTATTCTACTTTAATTTATGTTTTCTGTAGCCTAAATGAAGTGGGCTCTTTATTTTGTCACTGCTTTTTTTTTCAACACAAATTGTTTTTTTTTTCTTTGAGTAAAACTCTTTTTTTTTGCAGTATTCCATAAGTGAAACTTAAAAAGAATATAAAAAATAAGATAATAAAAAAAATACAGTGTGTTTACTTTAATTTGAACCAAGTAAATGAAAGAAATTGAAAAAACGATGAGGTGGGCACTTTATTTTGCCTATCAGTGTACGACACTTTGATAAAGGCGATTGACGACTGAAATGGAGGCGAGTTCTTCATTATTGCGCTCGCCCATTAGCATTAGCATTAGCATTGCCGTTTGCACACCTCGTGGATGGAGCTACGATGAGGAATAATTCGTTGAAGACATTGCATTGCACCATAAAACGGATCAAATATCTGATACGTTTCTTCACACAATAATCTCCACGAAGACACTCCTCGATCGCTCACCTGGCCACGTCCATGCAACCGTTGGAGATAGGGAGGATTTGGTATCTACCTTAAGAAGACACGGGGAACCCATGTAGTCTTCAGTAAATATCAAAGGAAAAGGGAAATGAATAGTCGGAGAGAATAGTTGAACAGAAACCCCTGTTTGGTGCACAGAACCAAAAAAAAATGTATTATAAAAATAGTCGTTGGGAGCATCTAATCTAAAAAGGTTAACCTGACTACCTGATGTGACACTTCCTCAACGGAACCGACTCCCAGCCTCGTGTATTGACGAATAATCCCCACTGAGCTCCCGTGGCATGACAAGCCGGCCAGTTTAGCGCGAGGGTCTATCCAGAGGAACTGCGCTCTGTAGAATTACTAATAACACCAAAAAGGGACAACCAAAACCGTGAGGTGAAACAAATAGAAAACAGAAAATACAACACGGCGGGAAACTTAACATTAAAAAATGAAAGGTGGCGTATTCAACAGGGCTTAGAGACTATATGAAAATATAATGGGTACTTAGCTGTTCTTCATCATTGCGCTCGCCCATGATCAGATATTGCGATGGCAATGGCCTCTTCAGGGATTGCAGCCACATTGTTGGAAGGCGGTCGAACGGCTCAATCTGCGTTGAAGCTGCCGTTGAATCTCCAACTGACGAATCGATATGCAACATTTTGAAGAATTCGGCAAGGACAAAAGTGTTGCAATAAAGATCATCATCTGGGACGAATGCACAATGGCACACAAACGAGCATTGAGTTACCTTGCAAAACTAATCCGGACGAATTAACCAATTATCCAACAAAATTCCTGAATTCATTGGATTTACCATGATTAACACAGTACAATTTACGACTGAAGATTGGATCTGTTACCATTCTGCTACAGAATCTCAATCAACCAAAATTGTGTAATGGAACAAGATTGGCCGTTAAGCAACTCAAGAATAATGTAGAATGATACTCAAAGGCAAATGTAAGGGCGAGGAAGTGCCCTAGAATTCCACTTTTTTCAAACGATTTACCGGTTAAGTTCAAACGAATACAATTTCTGGTTCGCATTTAATTCGCCATGACAATCAATAAATCACAAAGTCAATCTTTGGAAGTGTGCGGAATTAATCTCGAATGCCCATGGTTCTGGCATTGTTGTTTATTAATCTTTGTTTATTTACGCACCGGATAATGGAACAAAGAATGAAGTCTACCACAAAGCACTGAATTGAACTGGCGCAAGATTATGTCAACCTCTACAATCATGTGACTAAAGCTCAAACATATTCGAAAAGTGTTTTATTCAATCAATACCTAAAATTCAAGTTTCGTAATCTGTTATCGATCACGAATGAACGATAAAAAAAATTGAGTTGACAAACAAGCCAAGCCTGGCTTAAAGTAACTTAAAAATAAAACTAAATCATGAATGTTCGGAATTATTTGAATCCTAAAATTGGTTAATGCGAAACAAAATTCGCCGGGTCAGCTAGTAGTGTAGGTATATATTTATAAAATGAAAAAAAAGCAAGCACTTTTATCGATTACTAGCTGAACCCGGTGCGAGCCTTGCAACGCATGCGACTGTATAATTCTCATGTTTGGTTCAAATGTCTGTTTCATTGGTTTGAGAGCCCTCCTTCCCCCTCTCCAGAGGGAAGGCGTCTCAAACCACCTAAGAAAAAAATCCTGCCCAAAAACCCCCACATGCCAAAGTTGGCTCCATTTGAAGTGCTCTAATTCCAAGAACTCGAGCTTTGCATATAGTTGTGTTTCATTTGTATGGAAGTCCTCCCCTTACAGGCGGGGAAGGAGCTTCGAACCATCATAAGAACCTTCTCTGGATTCAACAACCCCTACATACATATTTTCACAACAGTAAGTCTGATTCTCATGTTTGGGTGCAATTTGTGTCTAATTTTCATGAGAGCTCACCCCTTCCAGAGAGGGGAGGGGTCTCAAACCTTCAAAGAAACATTTCTTGGTTCCGAAAACCCCCACATCCCAAATTTGGTTCCATTTGCTTGATTAGTTCTCGAGTTATGCAGAAATTTGTTTCATTCGTGTAGGAGCACCCCTTCCAGATGCGGGAGGGGTCTCGAACCATCATAAGAAGCTTCCCCGACTCCAAAAATCCCTGCATAAAAATAGTTGGGATGATTCTCATGTTTGGCTCAAATTCGTTTTTCATTTGTATGAGAGCCCCTTCTTCCAAAGAGGAGGGGGTCTCAATTCACCGTAGAAACATTTCTTGCCTACAAAAACCTCCACATGCCATCTTTGGTTCCATTCGTTTGATTTAGTTCTTGAGTTGTATGTATGTATGTATGGTAGCCACCATCCCCTCTAGCCCTTGGCTTGGATGCAGCTCCACTTAACAGCAAGATCAAATTGGGCCACCGATCTGAATTCGCACTATCGCTGTATGAAGGGCCAAAAACGGAGGGGTGGACCCGTAAGCAGAGACACTTACACGAAATCCACGGGAAATTAAGAATCTCCTTCCAACGATATGATCCAACAAATCGAATAACACAATTCGCAATACTCATTAAGCTTTCTACAGGATGGCTTGTTAAGAAGGGCGCGTCACTCTCCCTGAAACTGTTGGAGTAGAACTCGCAGCACCACACTCGAATCGGTAGGATAAGAAATGATACTGTTTGTTCCCTCCTAGACTCAGGCAGTCAATCAAACCATCGTCCAGTTTCAGCTTGAATGATACCCTGGTGCTCCCTCCAACCCAGTATTTATTATATTTATATAAATATAGATGTAATGTAATAATAATATGTTATATATGATTATATAGTAGAGCAAAAATTATATAAGGATATTTAGTTAAATTATGTAATAGTTGGAGTTCACGAGCCTATGATAACCATGTTAAACTAAATTAATTAACCTGCTGAAATAATAATATTAAGGCAGTAATAATAATATGCAGCTTCGTACCACTTTGTATCACTGATGGGTGACTGTATCTCTGGAATGTGAAGGTCATCTTGTTATTCATTGAGGTATAAATATCAATAAAGCATTCAATTGTATATAAAACCATAATATTATATTATTACGTATTTAATCATGACATATAGATATGTAACCTTCTGGAATGAAGAGCATTTATTAATTTTGATTATTATTTGATATAATGTAATAAAATAATTATACCGGCCGGATCACCAATCTGAAGCAATTAAAATTTTATTAATTATTTTATTACTTCTTCCATAATATTATATTTATGATATGCAATTAATAATGATGAACAGCTGTGTTCCTCTGAACCGCTCAAATAGTAGTTGATGATCGTGTACTGAAATGTTAAGGTCATATTACGCCATTTAATGGAAAATATAATGAAGGAATTAAAGGTTGAGTGGTCGAGAGAGTCGTCAACATTTCTATTAATGAAAATATGCTAGAGCTTGTAAAAAACATGCATCATATAATAACACATACTAGTATCTACACATCTATATATACATCCATTGCTACTTTCGAGAAGGCCACTCCGACGGTGCTAGATACAGCTGAAAATTGATCCCCATTCTTACTGCTGCTTCTACCAGAAGATGATCATCCTATAACCGCAAGACCTCCTCTCTAAACTGTATGGTACCTGAGAGAAATTTACCTTTCTGGCGTAATAAATGTAATGAAATATACAGAATTAGGCTATGAATAAACAATGTCCTATAAGATAAAATATATAGTGAGGGTATATTGTAATATGAACTGAAAATTACATGTGTGCCGACTGCTGTTTTGTTGCAATTGTAGACAAACTTGCGCATCCATTATGAACCAGAAAATTTAGGCAATGTATGACCGCCATGAAAAAAAAGAATTTTAAATTTTAAATTATTTTGTAATACCTGACGACCTGGAAGACCTGAAAGATATGAGAATGGAAAATTATGATATGATGTACCGGTCGCACCCCTCACTTCGCTATTGTCGGATTGACAACATTGCCCAGAGCTACGCCAACCAGCGTCTCCATGTTTCAGCTGGCAGTCTTTGTGATCATATGACTCGTGGAGGCGTGAGGTAGGAACTTGTGAGGACCAGAGGTCGGTCGCACCCTCCTGCCAAGTTGTCAACTCACCATTTGAAGCCCCGTTTGATTTAGTTCTTGAGTTATGCAGAAAATAGTTTTTCTTTTGCATGGGAGCCCCCCTTTCTAAAGGCGGGAGGGGTGTCGAACTATCATAAGATCCTTTTCTGGACCCAAAAACCCCTACACGCAAATTAGCATAGCAGTAGGGATAATTCTCATGTTTGGTTTAAATTCGTGTTTCATTGGGTACCCCTTTTTCCAGGGGAAGGGCTTCAAACTACCATAAAAACATTTCTTGCCTTCAAAAACTCACCCATACCAGTTTTGGTTCCATTTGCTTGATTAGTTCTCGAGTTCTGCAGGAATTTGTTTTTCATTTGCATGGAATCCTCCCTTGTTAGAGGCGGGAAGGGTCTCGAAGTATCATAAGATGCTTTCCCGGACCCAAAAACCACTGAATACAAATTTGCAAAGCAGTAGGCATAGTTCGCATGTTTGGTTGACATGTGTGTTTCATTTGTAAGAGAGTCCCCTTTTTAAAGGGAGGAAGGGCTTTGAACCACCATAAATACATTTCATTCCTTAAAAAACTCGTCCATTCCAAATTTGGTTCCATTTGCTTGATTAGTTCCCGAGTAATGCAAAAATTTGTGTTTCATTTGTATTGAAGTCCCTGCTATTTACTCCCTTCCAGAAGACGAAGGAGTCCAAACCACCTTACAAACATATGTCTTTTTCAGAAACCTCCACATGCCACATTTGGTTCCATTTGCTTTATTAGTTCTCCAGTTATGCAGAAATTTGTGTTCCATTTGTTTGAGAGCCCCCCCCCCCTCCTTTCTTATATGGCTGAAGAGTCCCAAATCACCATAGAAACATTTCTCTCATTCAAAAATTTCCACATGCCAAATATGGTTCCATTTTCCTGATTAGTTCTCGAGTTATGCAAGGATTTGCGTTTCATTTGCATGGGATCCCCCCTTTAAGAAAGAGGAGGGGTCTCAAATGAACATAGAACAATTTTTTGTCTTCAAAAACCACCGCATACTAAATTTGGTTCCATTTGCTTGATTAGTTCTCGAGTCATGCAGAATATTGTATTTCATTTGTGGGCTCTGATACCCCCCCCCCGTTAAAAATGGGGAGTCGTCTCAAACCAACATAGGAACATTTTTTGTCTTCAAAAACCACCACATGCTAAATTTCGTTCCGTTTGCTTGATTAGTTCCCGAGTAATGCAGAATATTGTGATTTATTTGTATGAGAGCCTACCCTTTTAGGACGGGGAGGGTTTTCAAGCTGCTATAGAAACCTTTCTGCCTTCAAACAACTCACACCTGCTAAATTTGGTTTAATTAGTTCTTGAGTTATGTCGAAGTAGGTGTTTCATTTGTATGGGAGCTTCCCTTCCGAGTGAAGGGAGGGTCCCAAACCATCATAAGAACCTTCCCGGCTCCAAAACCCCTGCATACAAAGAATCCCTACGGAGCCGTTGCGGCACGAAAAGCCGTCCAGTTGAACGAAAGGGATTTTTGGCAGCATCGTTTTCCATCGATTAATTCAAGTTGGAGATATTTTTTCTTTTGTTCTGTGCATACTGCGACCAGTAATTTGATCTATTTAAGTATATTCCGAATCCTTTGTTTAGTGCATGTCGAGTTACTTCATCACTATTGAGCAATGATGAAGTATTCGGTGTTGTTACAGTTGTCATTGTTTGTATTGTTGGCGATGAATCGAGTTTTACTGAAATTGCTCGCTAATTCTACCCTTTGAGGAGTGATAGCACTCTTCAAAGGCGTGTCCCTTCATCAGTCAAAATCGGATTCATTGCAAAGAAAAACTGTACTCGATACTGACCATGCATCAGAACCCTAATTATAGCCAATTTAAACTATAGAACATCAAATAGCAAATGAGAATTCGTCAAATACATGAATTCTAACCATGTATTCCTTATTCCCAGCTTGGACGGTGGCTAAATCCGAGTATTGTCACTTTTCACCAGACATAAAATGTAATAAGGACTAAGATTTGTTCCTTTGACTACAAAAATAAAACAAATATGTTCCCTACAAAGAATGAATTCGGACAAGGTTTCGGTGGTAGATCTAATACCCCGTGACACACCACGAATAAGTGGGGACAGAGAACGATTATGGTTTCTACTGAAAATTAAACCCACACGAATACAGTCAAAAACATCATATCATGGAACAACAATGTTTGACTTGGCATAATCGAAATACGATGCTTGCTTCTTTTTCAAAAAGAGGCGTAGAGCTGAATCGATCAATGATTGGATTAATGTTTGTATAAGTAACGTCAATGGACTTCAAACGGTATGAAATAACCCACGACTATAAATTCTCGATAGAAATCAGGTGGGATATTATCTCATACTCAGAAGCAATGCATTTTTATTCGCAATTTTTCTTCGGAATCTACACATAAAAAAATAATCAATTTCAATAGGCGCGTTAAATTTCCCCTCGTTTATTTCCGTGACAAAGGAGGCGTAAACAACGAAATTGTATGCAATCTTTCATGCGCCATACTAGATTCAGGCGTTATCTGACCTAAACTCACATGAAATATCCCATTGATTTCTTTCAAATCTACCATTCCCTTTATATGCGTTAGGTAACACAGAAAATTAAATGTTTCTTTCTATCTGTGTATATTTTATGCCTATACTCCTGCAGGTCTTCATTGTTTCCACAATAAAAAGCATTTGAAATGGGCGTTTTTCTTTGCAGAAAAAAAAAGAAATTTGGATATTGACAGCGACCTAAATATCCGCACATCAAAAGAATTTCTTTCGATATTCTTAAGGCAATGGGTTGCCATAGCAATTTAGCTGGAAAATATATATACAAATAAGAGAAACATAATTGACTACTAACGGTACAGCCTAGAGCTTACCAAATTAAACTGCGCCTCTTTGGTCATTCAAGAAATTATAATTCCTCCAAAGTTGCATAAAATTTGATAAGCTACTTATTTTCAGAACAATATAAACTTTTATTGCTGCCAAGGATAGCCTAAGATTATTTGTTCCTATTAAAACAACTATCCAATCATTGATAACAAAAAACGGCTTCAAAATAAGGAACAGCCTTTGTGAAACGACTCCCCGAGCAGGACCAAATAACTCGCTAATTGACCTTGGTATTTAGGAGCTCAGATTAAGAGGTAAAATACCTGAATATAATACCATAAAATTGTTCCCACAATGTTATGCGAATACCAAATTGAGGTAAGAGAATACCAAAAAAGTACCTTTAAGGTATGCCCAGGTATCCAAAATACCAAGTTTTGTTATTCGAGAGATATTTTGAGTGTAATTCTTAGGTATTTTGCATTGGTATTTTACCTCTTAATCTGAGCTCTTTAATACCAAGGCCAGTTATCAAGATCAAAATTAGGTATTCATATGTTGTTGTCTCCTGCTCGGGTCACGTCTCCTGAATCCAGTGATAGGTGTGATTTTGGGTGCGCTGGTAGAAGATATATACCATATCAGTTTTAAAATTCATATCCGTTGGCGATTTGCAAATCGAGGTTAATTAATGTAATACTCTTCTTTTAAAAAAAAAAAACTATTACAGATTCTGCCAGTGTGGTGGTTCACGTTATCAAGGGAGAGCATCCGGCCGCAATGCAACATGGAGTGAACAGTGAAAAAACTGTGTATAAATCAGAACAAGTAAGTATCGGTTTTCTTATTTGTAACTGTGAGTATTGAGAGTACGAGTATTTTGACGAATGCCAATCATAAGATCAAAACTAAATTGGCCTCCGCTTTCTAGTGACAAAATTGCTTGCAACAAGAACTCAGAACCCATCATACTACATTATGACTCTCTTTGCTCGGGAATCCCAATCCAAGACAAACCCCTTTCCATATCTTCACTGACTAAACCTTACGTACACGACCGTCCTCAACAACCTGATTCATGACCAAAGGCCGTATGAATCTTTGTTCACGAAGCTGGTCGAGTGTCTTAACCTGTTGATCCAGAATGAGCTACGCATTAATCTCGGTACATGCTGTTCGAGCAGTTACCAATTAAATCCCATCCTCAAACATTATTAACGGCGTTGACTTACCTTTCTACACATTCACTCACCCAGACCTATCTCTTGCATCAATAAACCATTTATCTCGTTAATTGTCCAACCCAGTAAAGGAACATAATTCACTAATCGTACTTCTCGTTGCCAACCTCCATCTATTCACTATATCATCTCCACTGTGCACTAATCACTGGACTGCTGCCTCGGATCTTCCTGTGGATCAACGTATCGATGGATGTGTGCTCTTCCACTTCCTTCGCATGACATCGACAGATCATCGGAGCACTCGTTATCTCGCTCTGCTTCCATCTGCTGGTTAACGTCCTTCCCAACAGGTAAGTCGATTTAGAATGATTTATTTCCAACGGTTAGCAATTTTCCATCGCCGCCATGTATGCCGCTGATCGATGGGAATCAATTTGGCATGGAATGTGGCCAGTGCAGTTATGTTTCAGTTTTTGGTGGTTCGGTTCGAGGGGTCGATGGGATAGTTTAACATTTCAGCATTAAATGTCAAAATGAGATTGGATACTGTGGATTTTTTCAGAATAATGTTATAAATTATAAAATTAAGGTATGCGGAGAATCTGTTGACGGTTCATGTTAATGTAAAGTTTGCATTAAAAAAACGGACGAATTTCAGATGGGGACGAAAATTAAATACAAAAGATAGTTAGAGGCCCACTGCCTCTTCCTCTTCAATTTATGCGACACTTTGTGGTTGCACGCTTTCCGTCGAGAGACCCGAATCAGTTTTCCGGTAGCAGCCCGCTTTTCTCCAGAAGAGGGATTATTGTGAATGCCAGTTCGGCTATAGAGGGTGGAACGGTCAAAAATTGGTCAAAAATTATCAAGTGCACGCTGATTAGTTTATTATATAAATGATCAATCTTTATTTCATTTTGAACTTCATCGTCTACAAAACACAGAAAAATATTTGATTAGGTTTCCGATTTTCCAAATGCAAAACTGTCGGGCCTTATGTTTCACACCGTCTATTCAGTTTTTACTGGTGTTATATCCACCTTAGTTGATGCTGAACGCCAATTCACCAATTTGAGTTTTATTTACGATTGGCCAATATTTTTCAACTTTGCGCAAAAACAAACCGCAAACTCTGGCGAGTTTTGAGGGTTTTTCTCCTTAGGTAGGATTTTCACACCATTAGCGGTTTAACATTCCTGCCTCATTTTTTGGTAGTGGCAAGAAGTGCCCAAGGACAGCACGGAACAACTTTGTTTCTTCAAGTAAGACAATAAGCAAATGTACTTTATTATCAATATAATTCACCTCCGTTTTCCACATATATATCAGCGGCAACATTTGATTAGGGCGAATCTGCTTTTGTCTGTTCATTTATCGGAAGTTGAAAACAATTCCTTCAAATTGAATATATCAGGGGATAGAGATAAAGCTCTTCTTCCTAAAAGACTTAATTTGTATTTGTGACCTTTTGTGCAAGCGAAAATGACTTCGAAAGCCATTGTTTACAAAAGCAGATTCGTCCTAATCTAATGTTGGCGCTGATATGGTAGGCGACCCGTGAACAGAATCATCTGGTGATAAAAAAGATAAGCAAAATATATTTTACTTTTCAATTTCGTTCATTCATTCTACCGTGTATCACGGAAGAATTAGCATACTTTTTTATGAGTACTGTTTGCCCACCACTGAGAAAAGTTTGATAGTCAATTTTACCATTAATGGGGATTAGGATGACTAGGGCAAAATAATGATTTTCAACCGACTATAATCATGATCAAAATGCCATTCAAAATAGTTGATGCAACATTTCCTAAAATGTCAGAATAGTCCCTGTAACCATGATCACTGTCAATAATGTGATGTTTGACATAACTGCGCTGCTGTTTATTAATTGCTATAGGCTAAGTAAGACTAGTAAAAATTTACAATGATCAAAAATAAGTCTACTTCTGTCTACTTTCGTCATATTAGGCAGTTTTTTGTCAACTTGGTTGAACTAGAAAGTTAAACATATTCAACTTTCGGCTAGCCAGTTGAATTTTTTGGCAAATTGTGGCGTTGAATCTTCTCACTTGCTTCCACTCAGTTCCTTCAATTAAACGCCACATTACAGTTAAGTATGGTTAACGAGTTTGTAGACTGAAATATAATATAATACCCTATAAAAAGTGTGCATAACAGAAAGAAAGCGTAGTTTTAGAATGCTTATATCAGAAACAAATTAAGGAAACGGTAAATGTCAAATCACACTCACAGCGACAACAGGATTAGTTCCGTCAACATCTATCAAAAACATCATCTTGTCTGATCTGCTTAACAATGGAAGTGACCAACACCAGGCTGACGAAGTATGATTTAAATTCGGTTTCGTTTCCGATGTCGTTGTGTTAGGGCCAAGGAATTAGTTTTTTAATGTGTTTGTCCCAACTATTTGCCAACAATAAAATGATGCAAACGTATTTATTGCCAACTAAGATAAAAAACAAACAGTGGTTTTTTTTCAGTGCTTGAATTGAGGATCATTTTCAAGCCAAAATTGTATCTAATTGGATCAATGTATCTCTACTTCATAACATTTGAAATTCACTCAATGGTAATCAATCATATTAATTGCAAACCGTAAATCTCGCTTTCTTCCCAGCAGACGATCTTTCTCCTATCCTGTTCAAGTTGCAGCAAACCTTTGTTCTAGAATGGTTTTAGCAAACCATAGTTGCTTTTGTCATGAAATTCGCAGCTGGCAACAAGTCGAAGTTGCGGCGAGTTGTTCGGAAATCATTTCCTTAGTGAAGATCTTAGTTTAACAATTTTTGCTCGTTCCAATTTTCCTCTTGAGTACTTTTGGAATATTACGCTAGGTAAAACGATAGCTGGGTAGCTTAGTTTGAGCGTGTGCATTTAGTTGTTGCCGCGTATCTCACTTATGGAGCCACAAGCGCAAAAATAAGTTTCGCCTGAAAAAATGGGAAGTGACTTATATTGTTAATATAGTATATTTGCAATAAGCGTTTTTGCAAGCATTCATTTAGATAAATATCTTGGTTGACAGTGCCAGTTGTCACGAAATTTTCACTTTTTAGCCCACAAATATAAATCGCCTGCTAAATCAAGTATTTTTTCGGGAGCTTTGACAATTTTTCTGCTTAAACTTTTTGAACCTTTTTTCGGTAGCCGTATAAAACTCTTGACCTGTGAGCTTCTTAAAATCAGTCTTGACGTATTTTTCATCGTTTGTTCTTTGCACTATTGTCTGGGATTTTCCCAAGTTGTTTTCGATATCTCTTACGGTAATGTTGGGATTGCCTTTGAAAATGCTGGCCACTAAACTTTCGGTCTCTGCGGCTTCCTGCTTTCGGTTTCCTATTGATCTCTGCTTCTAGAAGTCGTCAGACGTTATCCAATATTTGTTACGGTTGATTTGGCAGTTGCGGACTTGGTCCGTCCTACAACCTACCCCGCAGTGGGATGTTAGGTAAAAATTGAAGCTTGGTAGATGTTTTTAGAGACACCCAATCTACATCAGCAAAATAGCACCAAACTAAAGCAGTGCACAAGCGCCAGACGCTTCAATCGTGAATAAACAGCTTGAATCGTGCTATATTGGCTTGGTTTGCGTTACTGTACAGCATTTAGTTTTGAAAGAATAAGTTTTTACATGTATGGCAAACTTCAATGCAATTTATAAACCCTATGTTTATATTCATTTACGAGTGCCCCTAGGATATCTAATCATAGTCAATAAAACACGCTACAGGCTGTTCATTCACGATTGAAGCGTCTGGTGCTTGTGCACTGTTATAGTTCGAGGCTATTTTGCTGGTGTACATTAGGGTGTCCCTAAAAAATCAGTTTTTTCATTCTAACTTTCAATTTTTAGGAAAAAATTACCTTCAGGTGAAGTGTAGAGAAAAACATGATACAAGTTTTTACTGAACTAAGTGTTTAGTCCGATTTTAAGCAGTCCCCGCTCGTGTGCTCCAGGAGTACCCGGGCTCATTTATATAGCATAATGTTTTTTGATACCCATTAAAACAAGAATTTAATGATTTTCTGACCAATTCTCGCTTATAAAATCATAAGGGCGAAAAGAAAAAACGCATGTTTATAGTTAAAATTACTCGTAACTTTTGAATCATACTCAGTATTAAAAAACTTTGTTCAGCAAAAATTTGCGCTTCGACGTTTTTTATATTTTGTTTGAACAATACTTAATCCTAAAATAAGAAACAAAAAAGTTATAATAAAAAAAACTCATTTTTTAGGGATACCCTGACATAAATCAGAAAAAGAGCTCTATCATGGTTGAATGAAGAGATAGAAAAATGATAACTTGGGCGAAGTTGCTTGGAATTAAATTCCCTATAGACTTGCTATTGACATTACCCTTCTATTGTGTTTCGTTCAAAAGTTAGCAACAGCGCTGCCCTAGTGGTAAAGTTTTGAACTACCAAATTATCACCACAAGATGGACAACTTGTTCAGATACAACTTTATACAAGACACTATGATTGGACAACGTAACGCTTAAAAGTTATTAATTTCGCCGTGAAAAAAGGCTTTTCCGGCCACTGTGCGCGGGGCGGGTACTGTCAACCGTCAACTGCGGAACAAAGTAATCAAGAACATTAAGGCAAACCCCAACATCTCAGACAGCGATTTGGCCAAAAATTTATGCGTTTCACGCAGTACCGTGCAACGGATTCGTCTCCGAAAAGGCTTCAAGTCATACCGTGCCTGTAGACAACCAAATGGGGATCAAAAGCAGAACAATGTGACCAGAATCCATGCCAGTAAACTGTATGATCAGGTGTTGACAAAATTCAATGGCTGTCTCCTCATGGATGGTGAAACCTATGTAAAGGCCGATTTCAAACAACTACAGGGACAAACATTTTACTTGGCTAAGGCTCGGGGAGATGTTCCGGCCAAATTCAAGTTTGTGCTTGCAGACAAAATTGCACTTAAAAACATGATTTGGCAAGACATCTGTAGCTGCGTTTGGAAGACCAAGGTTTTCATCACTGATAAGACATTTAATTCAAAGCGGTACAGAACGGAATGTCTCCAAAAGCGAATATTGCCATTCATCAGATCCCACAATGATCCCATCATGTTTTGGCCAGATCTTGCAAGCTGTCATTGCAGTAAAATACTGCTACAGTGGTATGAAACGGGATTCAGTTTATACTAAAAGAACTCAACCCACCAAACTTTTTTGTTAATGTAAATCCGAAATATGCAAAACAGCCTATGTTGCAATTCTAATTCGACTTGACGCTACAACTAACACCACAGATTAAGCGATATTTGTTTAGACACGTTAGGTTTAATAGGGTAGGTTCTTGATTGTCCCCTTTTAGCGATTTTTTGGTAGAGCCTGTCACACAATCGAGGCAACTTCACATAATTTGGCTTTTTCAATGAGACAAATATTAAAATTCTTAAAAAAAATTGGGGGCAAACCCACCCTGCATCCTCTGGCCAGGCCATTGACTTTCTAATTATAAACTCAAACTGAGCACGGTCTGCTTTAAATGCTTCATAAAAGCCACGTGTTTTCGAAGTTCCCTCCAAATTCTTAGCTCAACTTTTAAATAGAATTTTAGAATAAAAAATTAACAATACTATTTCCCAAACTCAAAAAGTCATAGTCACATACGAAACTTCAAGTCGATAGCCACCCAACGATTTTAAAAAAGTCTTTCCAATCAAATTTACTACAAATGTTCATGAACTATTTTTTTTTTTAATATCTTTAAAGCCTACTGGAAAATTTCCAGGTGAAATCAGTCAAATAAATTATAATCTCCATGACCTCCTTAGATTCGGATGAAACTGTGCAGTGCACAGTGTGCACATGATTAAAATTTTGTTTTGACTCAAGAGTTATTTATACCAAGGGCACATGCCATTCCGCTCAATTCAGTGCAATAGGAAAGTTGATTCTATCCGGCGCTCCGTTATTCTGAAAGTCCTTCGAATTAGTGTTTTTCCCTCGAAATTGTTTCCCTCCTGTCGTGGAGTGAAGGTGAGTTTTTTTTTTAAAAGAAAGTGAGGTTTCCCAGGTTTAAAGGGGGAATCAAACAGCTATTATTGGCATATTAACTAGCTTTAAGCTTCATCTCCGCGTGGTTCAATGATCTGGACACATTCCGTTCTGGAAAATGGGTTGAGTCGAAAAACCTGCTATCAGATACTCAGGGATTATGGTTTCGTAGAGATAAGGGATCAAACAACTGCTTCGCGTCCTTCCCACAGATATTCAATTAGCTTTTGCTAAAAAAGAGCCAATGGCTTCTGTATCAGTTGAAGTTCTTTCAGATAAACTACAGGCTTTTCTCTATAAATGTATAATTTTTTGTACAATTTTCTGTCCGAGAAACATATGAGTATTTCTCACGAAAATACCACAGCTTCCTGATTTAGCTACATGGGTCTCCCCCATGTTTAAATTCTGGATCATGTTTAAGCCCTATTTTGTATAATTTTTATGTCAATGACATTGACGTATTCATTGTCCAAATCCAAGTTAACAAAACCTTTAAAAGACCACCAGATTTTTTAAATGTTCTAGTGAAATATGTTATGACCACTTGAGAACCTTCGTAAAACCTATTGGCTGACATGATAACCTGCATACGGCCAAATGGCCACAGCTGTCAAACTTCATTGTGATATTGTGGTTGTACTGTTTTGTGCGATTCTCTGCTCATCTGATTCATTTGGCAGTTAAAAATACCTAAGAAAAAAGTTGAAATGCTTTGTTTGATTTCATAATATCCAAAACAAATTGAATTTTTAACAGCATATCATGCTCCAAATCAAAAGCATTTTTAAATGTATCGTGAATATTGGCACGTGAGAAGTCGAAAATGAATACCCCTCGGAAATTATGTGAGTATACAATAACGAAAACAAAACTAATACCAATATATTCGATAAATCCTAGAGGGTTTGAGCTGTTCAGTGGAATACCTGTAACTAGAAATTAGAAGAAAAATTGTTTCTTTTTGCATTTAATTCCAACTACCTTTGCTTATCTTGACAGATACGCGTATTTCGGCTACAATGTGCAGACTTCTTCAGTGTCTCGTACTAATAACTCGACTTATTTATAGTCGAATTATTAGTGCGAAGAAAGAATATATTAATTTTTCTTCTGATATTCGATACATTAATCAGGAATTTTTTGAAAATTTATGGAATTCAATAAGGTAATCTGAACTAATGCCGAAATTAGTCTCCAAACATGTGCAAGACATTGAAAATTCCCGGCATATATTTTTCCACATTTGAATTAATACTTACATTTCACTGATTTCTGAAAAAGCCAAAAATATCTTCACAATAACTACTTTAAAACTATTTGCCGTTTAATGCATTTACTGGAAGCAAAATGGTTTTGAAACGCCTTTTAAACTGACCATAATAAGATCATACGAATAAGTCCTAAAACGGCAATTGAGAACAACATTTTACGAGTTCATAAAATGGAAATAAGACCTTTGATAGAAGTAAAAGGAATTTAAAATTACAAAATATTTAGATATTTATTAGCAAGCTGTGTAGGTTCTCGTGTACATGACTAAAATATGAAACCTATTGGCACCTCTTGGTGCCATAATATAACCAAATGATTTCTATTGGTTTTCACAGAAACTATAATAAAACTTAATGAAGCGGGATGGTTTTGGCAATGTTACTTGAGAAGGAAGGGTCCTTAGACTGAAGTAAATTTCGAAACTTTCGCTTCTCTATGTTCCCTATGTTTACCTTTGTCCAATTTAGATCCTTATGAGCCTTCCAAAATTTTAACTCATTCAAAATGAAACCGCCTGTACACAAACAACTTGAAATTTGTAAGGATATGAGTAGGTGAACAATATATTTGTAATTTCATCGCTCTAAAAATCGGTTCATCAATCTGCGTGCAAAGCATTCAGGTTTACGAATAGATCATTTCCTAGCAAAAACTTTGCAGAAAACCACTTTTCAAATATATTTAAGGCATAAAAGGTGTTAATCATACAACCTGCATAGGAACGCATTTAAAGATAGATTTTCAAATGTTTATGGATTAAAAATATTAAGCAAAACTGCCCAAAACCAAAAAATGCACGCATGATGAATGGATCATACCTATATGCTTAAGTGTACAAAGTTGATATACTATGGATCATATTCATAAGTTTATAGTTCATTATTCTTCGTTTTACAGATCATTCTGTCTGTCTGTCTGTTTGTCTGTCTGTCTGGAGCCCCCAAACAAATGCAACACAAATTTAGGCATAACTCAAGAACTAATCAACCAAATGGAACCAAATTACGCATATGGGTTTTTTTGGAGACAAGAAATGTTTCTATGGTGGTTCGAGACCCCGCCCCTCTCTAGAAAAGGGGGAATTCAAACAAATGAAACTGAAATTTCTGTATAACTCGAGAATTAATACAGCAAATGGTATCAAGTTTTGGCATATGGAGATTTTGGAGGCACACCTCGCACCTCCTCGCTCTGATAGGAGGGGGGGGATTCTCACAAACGAAACACAAATTTAAACCAAACATAAGAATTATTCCTACTGTCATGGATTGTCATGGACTTGGGGTTTTTGGGGCCGGAGACGGTTCTTGCGATGGTTCGAGATTCTTTCCTGTCTAAAGGGGGGGGGGCTCCCATACAAATGAAACACAAACGTCTACATATGTCAAAAATACTAATCAAGCAAAGGGAACCAAATTTGGCATGTGAGAGTTTTTGGAAACATTAAACAAACCACATTTGGCATGTGGAAGTTTTAGAAGGCGAGAAGGGTTTCTATGGTGGTTTGAAACTCCGCCTTCATGGATAGGAGGGGCTCTTAAACAAATGAATCACAAATTTGAACCATACCTGGGAAATTATCCCTATTGCTATGGATTTTTTTTGGGTTTGGGGCCTAATGATGGCTCGAGACTCTTTTCGATCTGGACGGGGGGGGGGGGCTCCCATACAACTGAAACAGATATTTGGCATCTAGGGTTTTTGGAGGATGGATTTTTTCTATGGTAGGTTCGAAACCCCTCACTTTCTGAAAAGGCGGCTCTCATACATATGAAATACAAATTTCTGCATAACTCCAGAACTAATCAAGCAAAGGGAACCAAATTTGACATGTGGGGATTTTTTGAAACAAGATTTTTTTCCACAGTGGTCCGAGGGGAGCTCTCATACAAATGAATTATAAAGTTTAACCAATCATGAGAATTATCCAGTTAATTAAAACTCAAATGTATAGTTCTCTGGTAAGCAGCATGTTTTGATAGAAGTTTGAAGCCCTTCTTAGTTGTGAATGGGTTATGCAAGAGATAATTACGTTCAAACTGAGAAAATACGGCGTAGTTTGAGGTTAAATTGTTTTTTCTTTGAAATGTTCAAACAGAGAAAGAAAAACCGTAGTAGAAACTAACGATTTAATTAAAAATACCTACCGACGTTTTATTTTGCAGAAACACCATATATTACCAAACGAATATATTTTAACAAAAGTCATTCCTAAAAAAAACATAAACGCGCTAGTTCTATTAAGTTTTCATACATTATAGTTGCAAACGTAGCAAGGCTCGCACCGGATTCAGAAAGTTTTATATAAATATTGGATCTCATCGATAAATTTTATATAATTTCCTTTTTTTATGGATATTGGCAAGAGTTACATGGGTCATGGTTGCGTTTTTATGGAACGATTTTCATTTTTTTATGAATCGTTTAATAGTTCCTTATGCAAAAGTATGTTTTCCGATTTCAACACCGTTGATCAAAACTTGGGACGGAAGGCTAACATTGTTGTTTTGTGAATCTCTTTCTTTCATGATTTCGTCATTGCCTCAAAGGTTTTTTTTTACGGTCTAAATGTCTTCGAAGAAGCCTCAAAGTGTGGACAGACTCCCCAAACATAGTACTACTCATCACATCATTGGTTAGATTCAGTTTATAATGAAACTTATATTCGTCGTCTCGATCAATTGTGCCGTAAGTTGATTTGAAATCGATGAAAAAAATATGTGTGGGCCTGGGCACGTTGTATTCGTGACATTTTTGCAAAACTTGCCGAATCTCAAAATTCTGTTCCGTGGTATCGGGGGTAGTGTACCCATAAAACCAGCTTGGTGTTTCCCCTTGATATCCTTTGCAACTGCTTTGGACCATGCTACCAATTTCACCCATCAAGAAAATCAATCGGGTCATTAAACAGCGATGGTTCATTATTTGATAGAACGTACAAAAATGAAAGCTGCAAAACTAGATTTGTTCCTTTACATCTGCTCCGGAAGACAGAACAATGTATAGCAAAAATCCCAATGCCAAGATCTTATCTACCTACGAATCGGATGATAACGCTTGAAAACATTAATGTGAAACTACACAAAGGCACCAACAGACGCATGGGGCATTTTGGTCTTTGTCTAACCGGAAAGCAATGAGAACGAAAATTGGATGCGTCACCGGGGACTGATGTCGCCTCAATGTGAATTCAACTTAATTCTTTCAACCACGGTCATCCGATTCGTAGACAGCTTAGACCCTACCATTAATTTTGCGGACAACATGATTGTGATTTTGTGTGGAAGCGTAAAGATGGAGTGAATTTTTGCTGTGTTCACTCTTTATTCGGCTCATCGAATAACGAAATTACACTTTCATATTTCCATTTTCCTTCACTTACAACACTCAGCTTTCTGAGAGAACAGGTTATTTCCGACAAATTGGGTGGCAGATTTTAGCAAAACAGAATTCATTTACCAAATTAGGCTCCACATTTTAGATCCCTGTTTTGTTACCCATGGGGAGTAGCCTTGGGTGTGGATTTTCAATTTTAATAAAACGCTACAAGAAGCGCGTGTTTCAATTTTCATCATTATTTATTTGCCGGCAGAGGCACATCCGAAGTTCGTGCGGTACTCAAGCCAAATGGATTAAACTCAGCTCCGAAGCGGATCCGAAGAGCGTTTCCACCCGGAAACATGGTTTCAGCTGTTCTGTCTACCTAAACTTTCGCACTGTTCATCTTATTTTCGACGAGTGCAGATATGGATTGAAGCCTCATTGGCGTAATTTATAGCAAGTAATTTATTCATCGAAGGAAACCGAAAAATAATCAAGATCTAGCACAGTTGCTGTGGGAAACGGGGACAGCATGGCCAGTGACAGCGACAGGATCAGAGCAAAATGGGCAAAATATCCATTTTCATATTCCATCGATTCTCGTTATCATGCTTCCGCCTAATGCTCACTCTCGTTGCCCAGTCGACCGAGTGGACACAATCATGCATCCATTGGAAACGGTGGCAGCATTCAAAGAAGTAAGTTGCTCTCGACGACCGACGTCAATCGTCGGATGCTGAGGACAACCGGAGGTTCGATATCGATTTTCCCCGTTGCCAGTGGCTTGTTGATCCGAATCGGCTTCGTTGTATACTTTTCTCTATCGAAGAAAAGAGCTCGGCAAATGATAGAACCGCAAGAATATGATATGCGGAATTCCTAGAAAGTTTTATGCGTTTAATCATCATCAGCAGAATGCATAACATCAGCACAAATCTCGGCAACTATTGCAACATCAGTTTCAGTTCCATTCCAGGAATGTTAAGTGTGTGCGCTTGAAATAGCGATGTGATAGAGATTTTCTTTATGCATATATGTACTTTACCTCACGATACAATTTTATTTTGCTAATTTTCCCGCATCCAGGAGAGTGGATGAGGGTAAATTATATTATGCATTTTATAGATGCTTCCGGTCATCAGTATTAATTGATGCTTAATATTTACCATGCTCAAAAATATTAGTTTGCTTTGGTGAGCATCATAGAGTAAGCTTCTAAATTTCGACAATATGGAATATGATCGAATAGTTTCGTTGCGTACGTTAGCAGCGTTAGTGTACCAATAGTTATGTATGGAGGCTCCATACACAACCTGCTTCTAATGCTTCCAACGCACCATAACTATTGAAGCATTAACCCTTCGTGGTGATATTGACAATTATAGTTTACGTTACAAGTTGCAGAATGAAGATTTGTTAGCACGAGTATAACATTTTTCCAACGAGGCTTGCCGTGTTGGATGATATCGAAGAGTGCAGAAAAAAACCAGTTTTGTGAGTTGCATAGGGTATGTGTCCCTTAACTCAGCCTACTATGTAACGATCGATTACATTGTTTATCATAACTCATAAAGTTTTTCAGCTGTATGCGAAATTTAGCTAGTTATATACTTGCTTAGACACGTTTATTATGACATTTGGTAGTAAGTATCATGAAAAACTATACAGCTCATTTTGTAAAGTCAGAAACATACGAGGGATATGGATGTAATGTCGGTCTATAAGCATCAAATTGGGTCTATTCATAGATGCAACTTCGTCCCATTCAGTCTTCGTACAGTTTTCTTCCTGATTTTATGATTTAAGGCATTGCCAGCTTTATTCACTTTACCCAACATACATTTGTACAAAACAAACTAAACTTAAACTGCTTTGAAATACTTAACAGATTTTCACATATGATTTATTGGCTCTTTGAAAATGAAAACATAATAACTCATACTGCACAGGTTTGTTCCTTCGGGTTTGTGTTTAGATGAGCCATTTGGAGAATATACAATCGAAATTCATACATTTTCATTGAAAATTTTACCAACAACAACATTTTTACTTAGTTATCCAGACAACAGGCCATAGTTGGGAACAAGAATAAAAAATCCCAAACATTGGGTCCACAGTTTTCTTGATAAATCAATTAAATTGTATGTATGAGAACAGTAAGTTTGTATCGTGTTACTATTTCCTGTACATCTAGGCTGCATTATTCGATTTATAGGTCCAATTCAGCCAAACTTAGATCATTCGAAGAACAGCAAGATAATCTGTTTAGATCAAACAGCAAAATCATGATGTTGAAAGCTGAAAAAATCGTTAATACCACGGAAGTAAACAACTGTAAATTGATTAATAATGTTTGAATTGCTGCGTATTGAATCGGTCATTTTGATAGGAACATAATTTTGTTGATTATCGCTGAATTAATGACATATTTTCTCCATAGGCCGAATGAAGGAGCTAGGCTAACATTACGTCCCCTTACCCTACAATATTTTTCGTAGCGAAAAAAATGAGAGCAAAATAGAAAATACACAGAATAAAATAACCAATGACTAAAAATAATTAACAGTTGCCTAAAATTGCAAGTCAAAGCAAGTGTAAATAACGAAATTGTTTGCAATATGTTATGCAGCATACTTGATTTTGATAATATTCAGCATAATTTACATAAAATGTACAAACCTGGTCCTTTCCTTCCAATGTTTCGATAGCGGGATGCAGTGGGTGCTTAGTAGGCCATCCCTTATTTTGAAAAAAATGGCTAAGTCAAGAATTCCACCTCTTGAAATGTTCGTCTTCACTAGAAAACAAACATACTTAAATTTGAAGACCGTACGTTGACGTTAAGTGCTCCCCCAACGTACCTAAAGAAATGCTAGTACGGGTGACTACCCACGCGGTGGCAAGCACGCTACTGTAGAGAACGGTCTTGCAGGTCGACCAAGAGCAGTAGCTCGTCAGGTAGATAACATTTTATGTTTGTTATTTTTTATTGTCAATGTTTTTTGGGACACTATATCATCAGTACACCAGTACAGAACTTTAGGTACAACACAATAACGTCATCATATGTTTTTTTTATTTCCGTCGGCCTATTTCCTCACATGGTGACAATCACCGACGCCAGGGAGTCGACGACTCCACCACCAGGATCCTACCTAACGACTCATGACTATGAGCCGGGACCAACGGCTTTATTTCCTTCCGAAGGAAGACGTGACCAGATTTACTTCGCCTCAGAAAAACCACCGACGTCAACTGGGATTGAACCCAGACCCACTGGGGTGCTAGTAGCAGTCACGCTTACCACTACACCACCGACGCCGGCTATGGGGGGGAAACTTTTTTGGCTAACTTTGTTGAATACAAACACTGGATTCTAGACAAAATCGTCAAAACGCCGAAAGTAACATTTGTAAACAATGACTAAAAACGTAAATTTCCTGGAAATGCCAGGTTGCTTACATCTACATCCACTACCAACCGGAAAGTAATTACTCCTTGTATTTATTGCTGGTGCTATTTGGTTCGGGGGAGCAAGCAGATCCAAGAAAAATACGCTAGAAGTCATTGTTTACAAATGTTACTTTCGACTTTTGACTATTTTGTCTAGAATTGGCTTCATACACTTACTTTTTAGAATTGTACAACACAAGAAGGTCATCATAATTCATATTTTTCTTTTGCATAAAAGTTAGTAAGAAGGTCATCATGTGAAAAACGATTCAAAAAGTATGTGTAAGAAGCCAATTCAGTGTTTGTATTCAACAAAGTTAGCCAAAAAGTTCCCCCATAGCCGGCGTCGATATGTAGTGGTACAGCGTGACTGTGATGTATCATTGATGCGTCTTCAGTCGTTGGTCCCAACTCATGAAGTCATGTAAGTCAGGTGGTGGAGTCGTCTCCCTGGCGATCATTAACCGACGGAAATGAACATGCTGGTGTACTGATGATATAGTGTCCCAAACAACGTAACAATAACAAACATAAAATGCCTGACGACACTGTCTTGGTCGTCTACCTGTGGCGATAACTGCTAAGTCACCATTACTAATTTCTTTCAGGTCACGTTGGGGGCACTGTCTTCAAAATTTAAACAGTGTTCAATTAATCGACTTGCGTATTTTCAAATGAGGATAACTAGATATAGGATCGACATCGACCGATGTTGGTTGGAGGGGGGAGAAAATCCAATAGGAGGCCCTTTCCAGGTCTACGGATTATCACAGTTAAGCATGCACTTTCTTCGAGGGATAGTTGAACTAACGTGCGGTTTAATAAACGAACACTTATAAAACAAAATTTATTTACTTAACACAACAAATATGTGCTTAAAACTTATCACAAATTAAAATGCCCGTGGCCTTGGAACCAAGTTCTCCGTTTGGCAACCGAAATGCGACTCACTTACGGATCATTCGTCAGCCTGGTTGATACCGATGTCCAGTGAAGATCCACATAGCCGAGATGTACGTGAGCATGGAACTCACTCTCCTGTTGCCGTAAGCAGTCCGACAATGATCTGTCCAGTGCACGATGACTGTTGTTGTGCTGGTGATAACAGAGACTATTGTCGCTCGATCATGCCTTGTATCCATATAGCTGGTAGATGAAAACTCTGTTGGACATATTGCAGACGGTGGTGATGAGCAGGGATGAAGTCTGGGGGGTTGCCGATCACAAACATAAAATACCCCATGTATTTATGTCAAATCTAGCATTGCATATCGTTAAGTGCATAAGAGAACACAGAAAATTACAAGTTTTTTTTTCTGTGTATACATTTAAAAATTTATGAGTTATCCTTTTGGACGTTCCTGTGTACTGGTAAGTCCTGTTTTCAGGAGAATTGTAATAAATTTTCTTGTTCCAAAACAATTACGGCATTAAAAATCCTATGAACAGAGGTTGGAAGTCATCTGTCGTATCTTCCAAAATAATCTTGTTCTGCTTTTTTTTTTCTTCGGAAGAACCACGTACATGGACTACTGGGTAGAAATATGATTAAGACTTTTTAAGACTTAACTTAACTTAAACCAGGATAAACTTCCCTAGTTTATCGATTCGGTCAAATGTTTATGGCCATCACTGTTATTGACATCTGTGCAAAATTTTATGCAATTCATTGGTTCATTGGTGTAGTAGTTACACTTTTGTTTGCGAAAAAAGAAAGTTGAAGTTGATCACGATGGAGCAGCGAATTTTCTGTCTACGCATCCTTCTTCTCTTTGGGAAGGTCCATTTGAGAAAACGTGACGATCCATACAAAAACATTTGAAAGTCCATACAGAAAACGTGAAAAGGGGGGGGGGGGGTTCTAAAAAGTCAGTTTTTGCGTGACGTAATTAATGGACGTTCCCTTCTAGAAAGCGAGTAATAGCGCTATAATCATAAGCCATGAAATGCAAGGACAAGAGTTAGTGCTCATGCCCAAACCGACTGACAAGCTCTCACGCAAGAAGAGCCTGGGTACAAGTAGAGATCGTCTGAGTTCAATAAATATACATTTGCCTTCTCGCCAAAGAAAGCCTCACGCACAATCTTATCCAACATCCAACAGTCTATTCAGATATCTATGAAGGTAACAGGATTTCTCGGCAGCTTCTTAAATAGACATCATATCGACAATTTCCCTCCATCCCTTGCTGATCTTAAGGACCTGACCAGGTGTTGTGCAAAGAGATCGATGGACGAAGAGTCTGTCATACTCAAAGCAGCCCTTCAGGCACTTCCATCGTCTCTACAACCGGCAACTCAGGATTGTGTATGGTGGAAAAATGCTGAGCTATGCTATGCTACACTTGCCATAACGTTTGCATTAAAAAAAAATATATAAAAATTGCCGTTTTTTCATAGGCTTACCTTCACCCGCACTGACAAAACTGCCCATGCAGCATCAATCACAGTAACCCATGAGTCAGCAGACAAAATTTGACAGCTCTATCAGTCGAACTCTAACCGTGATGGCAACAGCTCCGTTCAGAAGTGTGCGCGTTCAAAGAACGGCACCCCTCCGTGTGGAAAACGGACATCGTGTGGCACTTTGTGGACGCCGGATACGCCCGTTCCGGCATCTACAACATCTTGGCACTATTAGACAACAATCAGAGTATCGAAAGAAAGCCCGGTTCCGGACAGCCGACGACCCTGAGCGACAAGAAGCTCCAGAGGATGCTGAAGAGGAAGACCGAGGGAAAAGTGGCAACATCGCTGCGTGCGCTTGGCCAGGAGGTCGGTTCAACCGGCAAACAGTGAAAAAGTACCTGGCGAACATAAACACACATGTCAGGAAGTGGAAGTCGCGTCCACTGGTTTCCGAGCTGCAGGCAATGACGCAGTGGCAGCGGCTGAATAAGATGGTCAACTCGATTGTCCCGGCAAATTGCGACGTGGCGGTGGTGATGGACGATGAGACCTATCTCACCCTGAATGGCAACGGCTGGCACGGCACTCCGAGGCGAAGTTCATTTCACACACCAAGTTCCCCAAGAAGGTGTTGCTGTGGCTGACAATGGCAGCGAGAAGGGGATGTCAAAGCCACTCTTCTTTTGTTCCGGACTGGCCGTGTGCGGGGAAATGTATAGTTCGAAATGCCTGCCGGAAGTTGCGTCGTTCATCAAGAAATACCAGAGGAGGATGAAATACCAAACATGTCCGGTCTTATAACAGTTGTGATTTTCTCAAACATAAACAAAATTGTGTGAATTTTGTTGTTCCGTTGCTAGGGAATACATGATGTTTTTTTTCTGGCATATATGAAGCTTGATTTGAACATCTTTGTTTTTTTGTTATGAAATGTCCATGATAAACTTAGAAAATGAATCTTAACTTTACATTATGATTGTTATTTTGGTATTCTCCCATACGCGGAGTAACGTTCTATGATGAAGTTGATTAAGAAAGAAATGAGAAATTATTAACTTTTCCAATTTTACATCCTCAAAACGTTCCATGAAATACATTAATTGTTATGTTATGTATTCTCCGTGCGAGGAGTAACGATTATGATGTAGAAGGAGATGTTCGCTCATCACCATGAGGCACCAAGAGTGAACAACAATGTTTTTGGCTAGAATGAAAGATGTGAAGAGAAAGTGTTGAAAGGTCCGTCAGAGTGCGGCAGGTAGGAAAATTAACAGATGTTTTTGAAAATTGAGCGAAAGGGCATGTATCCAATGGTACTCGAACCATGGACGTCAATGTTTGCCTAACATCCCACTGCGGGGTAGGTTGTAGCGACGGAACAAGTCCGCCACTTCAACAGGCAAAAATTGACGCATGGAAAGACGCTCATGTACCACTGTGGCTTGTATAGTTTATTCTTAGCGATCTATTGTGTGCACTCTGTTTACTGATGCGCACATGGGAGAGGAACTCTTAGTGATCGTCAGTCGTTGCGACATCGGGTACCGTTGAGTAGGTGGAGATTCTACGGGGCTGAGCTGTAAGCCACCCGACGAGTCGCAGGTTGCCGATAGCGAACGGCCTCCAGATATGGAGGTTAGTTGTGAATTAAATAAACAGCCCCGGACAAGCAGCGGGGGCTGCCTATCATGTGGGGGGACTGAACAGTTATTGGACTCTGTTGAGTTTCTTCCAAAAACCCACACGTATCCGATAAGCAGCCCTGTCAAAGCGAGCCACCCCGCTATAAGGGTAAAAGTTCAAGCCTCTACTAAGCCGAGCGTCTGATTCACCACGGAGGTGCGGCTCAAACAGCGTCTGTTCTGGTATCCAGCGGCTGAGTAAGAAATGCTGTATCGTGTCCAGCTAGATCCAAGGTGGCAGCCCCATCAGCGCGATCGTCCTAGTGTCCAGCTGGGACGCTAATCAATGCTGGCACGATGGCCATCCGGCGAGACAGGATGGTTGGCGTAGGCACAATAAGCCGCCCATAAAAACCAAATATTACGAATAACATAGAAGAAAATACGGCACAGATACTCAGGAACCCTTAATCTGTGTAACGAATCAGCATTGCTGCCCAGCTGGCCCTGTTGAAGGCATTTTTTACATCCGGTGTGACCACCGCGCAGTAACGGTTTCCTCTTCTCTGTTGCTCCTGTGCCGTCTCCATAGCACCCACAACCGTTCTGATGGCATCTACAGTGGACTTGCCTTTCCGGAATCCGAACTGCATCTCTGATAGACCGCTCTCACTCTCCGTGTACTTCGTGAGCCTGTTTAGGACCACTCTCTCCAACAATTTGCCAACGGAATCCAATAGGCATATCGGCCTATACGCTGATGGGTCGCCGGGAGGTTTACCTGGATTCGGTAGCAGCACTAGCTTCTGTCGTTTCCAGATGTCGGGAAAACTGCCCTCCTGAATACAATGTTGTATTGTGGTCCTGAACATTTCAGGATTTACACGGATCGCTGTTTTTAGAGCTATATTTGGAAATCCGTCTGGTCCTGGAGCTTTTTAGGTTGGCAAGTCTTTCACTACCGCGATCAGCTCTCCGTTCGTTACCCTGATTTCTTCGTCATGGACATCCTGGTCGGCGTACGGTATGGGCGGCCAAACCGCCGGCTCATGCATTGAGAACAGTGTTTAGATGATAATTTTTATCTTCTCTGGGCACCTGTCAGGTGGTACGGCAGCACCTTTTATCTTAGACATGGCTACTTTGTATGCGCTACACCATGGGTTCTTGTTAGCCTTGCGGCAGAGATCGTCAAGACAGGATTTCTTGCTGAGCCTGATTGCTTTGTTCAATGCAGCTCTTGCTGCTCTATAGGGTAACCTTTGTTCCTCCCTTTCGCCGTTATTGCTGGCCCTCTGCATTCTCTTTCTGGCTCGGAAGCACTGTGCACGCAGATCAGCAATCGTCGGATTCCACCAGTAGACAGGGCGTCGACAGTTTCTTGGATTTTCCATCCTTGGCATGGTTGCGTCACACGCTCGGGATAGAGTCGCTATCAGCTGGTCTGCGGTGGGGTTCAGTGAGTTACCCTCCAGCTTCAGAGCTTCCTCGAACACTTTCTTATTGAATTTCGCTGTCTTCCACCTCCGCTCGTTAAGTAGAGTTCTACTTGACTCCGCCTGCGTCCTGCCTCCGATGTGGTACCGGATCGCTTGATGGTCACTGTGGGTATACTCCTCACTTACTCTCCAGTTTATAGTTCTCATCAGACAAGGGCTGCAGAAAGTTACATCTATGATGGACTCTCGACCTTCCCTACGGTAGGTGCTGGCATTACCTTCGTTGACGATGTCTACATTCAGTCTTGCCAGAGCTTCAAGTAGGTTGCTTCCCCTTGTGTTTGTCAGCCGTCTACACCACTCGACCACCTAGGCGTTGAAGTCACCGGCTATGACGACTGGTCTTCGATCGATTAACTCCGCTGTCACCTTGTCCAACATCTGGTTGAACTGCTCTGTCGTCCATCTTGGGGGTGCGTAGCAGCTACAAATAATGGTTCCGTTGATTTTAACAATCACGAAACCTTCATCTGCGCGGTACACAGCTTCTTGGACGGGGTATTTTCCCACTGTCCAGATTGCTACAGTCTTGGCCCTGTCGGCTGTACAGTCACCATCTCCTGGGGGAATTCGGCATGGCTCCGAAATTATAGGAACATCGCACTTTTGTTCTGCAACGGTTTGTTGCAGCAAGAGTTGTGCTGTATCGCAGTGGTAGAGGTTGATGTGTGTGTGTGTGTGTGTGTGTGTGTGTGTGTGTGTGTGTGTGTGTGTGTGTGTGTGTGTGTGTGTGTGTGTGTGTGTGTGTGTGTGTGTGTGTGTGTGTGTGTGTGTGTGTGTGTGTGTGTGTGGAAGAAACTAGTATGCATTTCTTTACAAGTTATCACGATTTGCAAACATTTTTAGACCTGAAGATTGAAGGTGACAGCTCTATTGAAAATCCAACGACCCATTTCAAGAATGCCTGTTCATACACGTACATTCTGAGGTCATCTTCATATACAATGAGCCTCGCTTGAAAATCTTCACATATCAAATGGATATGAGAAGAATTTTCACACTTCCAGAATCAAAAATAGACATTCTTGATCCTGGCGTGATATAGTTAAGATACATTTTCTATAACTTAAAACGATTTCACTAAGTTCCTTATCCAATGCAGAAAAGCTCGTCCAGGTGCGGGGCGAAGCACTAAAAAACAAGAAAAACGAAAAACGTACTGACGCACAATCTATCTGAACAAACACGATCACAACACACTTTGAGTTGGAATCGATTAACTTCACAACGTCTTACGTTTAGCACTCTGATAGTTTATAATGTTAACTTTTATTCAACTTCCAAGTTGAATTTTTATTTTAGCGAAAACTAGCAGCAAAAGCAAAACACGTCGATTTCAACGCACGGCTTGCTGCGATCCTTTTTATGATGAAGGTCGCTAGAATCCGAAAATGGTCAAATTAAGAAACAACAAAGGATTCAATTGCCAAAATTTAATACATTTCATGCTGCAGTGCAACAAGTTGTTCAATTTTGAGACATGAAATCTTAGTATTTTTTAGGATTTGTGCGTTCAAAAATACGAAGAGGTGATGCAAAGCTGCCACAATGGCGACCTTACCTAAAGGGTGATACGGTCAAAATTTGGTCAAGGGAAAACGCGTGTAAATCGGTGAAATCGTTTATTTAAAAAATCAAATTAAATTTCTTTTTCAAGTTCAATAAGTATAAAATTCAGGAAAAATATTCAGTTAGGCTTCCGCTTTTCCAAATCCGAATTGCCGGGCCTTACGCTTGACCCCTGCCATCAGATTTTGTACAGCCACCTTGTCCACCTTCTTCGCCGCAGAAAGCCAGTTTGCCTTGAACTGCTGCTCGTCCTTAGCAGTTTTTTTGGTCTTCTTTAGGTTCCGCTTGACAATAGCCCAGTATTTCTCAATTGGGCGGAGCTCTGGCGTGTTGGGAGGGTTCTTGTCCTTGGGAACCACCTGCACGTTGTTGGCGGCGTACCACTCCATGGCCTTTTTACCGTAATGGCAAGATGCCAAATCCGGCCAAAACAGTACGGAACAACCGTGTTTCTTCAGGAAAGGCAGCAGACGTTTATTCAAACACTCTTCCACGTAAATTTCTTGGTTGACAGTCCCGGAAGCTATGAAAATGCTGCTTTTCAAGCCACAGGTACAGATGGCTTGCCAAACCAGATATTTCTTTGCGAACTTTGACAGTTTCGTGTGCTTGAAAATATCTGCTACCTTTCCCCTTCCTTTTGCCGTATAAAACTCCTGTCCCGGAAGCTGCTTGTAGTCGGCTTTATTATTATTTATTATCACCGTCTTCGATAAAAACTATCGTACAGACTGAACTACTTAATACTAGTTTTCAATATCTTAAAGTCTAAATAATTCTACTTATTCGGTTTTTAAAAACATTTTTGGATATATCGAAGTCGAATTCGTCACATACTGAATTAAAAGTGCGAAGGCACGAATCTAATGGATTATTATATCCGTAGTTAGTGCGGTGATAAGGAACAGCAAGCATCGGATAATTTCGAAGTCTACGAGGAGGAACGTTCAGTGAAATCTGCTCAAGCAGCGCAGGGCAGTCAATAACGCCGATTAAAATGTCAAAAACCAGCAGACGCTGCATTTTAATACGCCTGACAGTCAGTAGTTCCAAATTTATTAGTTTGCAACGGTCCGAGTACGGAGGGAGATTGTCCGGGTCATTCAAGGAAGTGAACGAAGTGCGAAACGAACGAACTTCTTCTGTACGCGTTCAATGGAAACGATGGGTGCCACATAATAAGGAGACCAAACGGGGGGCCGCATACTCGAGGATGCTCCGTACAAAACTGCAATATAGTGATTTTAAAGCATAGATGTCGTTGAACTCAGAGGCGTGCCGTCGGATTAGCCCTAACACTAAGAAGGCTTTAGCAGTCGTGATTCCCACATGCTGATTGAACTGTAGCTTGGCATCGATGGTAACTCCCAGGTCGCAGATTGAAGCCACACGATCCAGATGCGCTGACCCCATGCTGTACTGGTGATGAGCGGGATTGTTGGAGCGAGTGAAGGATATAACTTTGCATTTATCGTTATTAACACGCATGCCATTGTCGCTACACCAGATTAACAATGTGTTAATATCCTCTTGTAAGGCAAAACAGTCGCGTGGAGAACATATTACACGAAAAAATTTGAGATCATCGGCGAACGATAATTTGAACGACGAGATGCACAAGCACAAATCGTTAACGAAGATGTTAAATAACAGCGGGCCCAATACGCTGCCTTGGGGTACTCCTGACGTGATGTTGAGTTGACGAGATCTTGATGAATTGACCACTACGTGCGCTGTGCGGCCAGAAAGATACGTAAAAAGCCACTTCGTTAGCCAGTCAGGAAAGCCGATGCGTTTGAATTTGTCAATTATCAAAATATGAGGAAATGTGTCGAATGCTTTAGCAAAATCGACAAACACCGCGTCCACTTGTCTTCCCAATTCAATTTCTCGTGACAGTGAGGTAACGTAGCACATCAAGTTTGTTGTTGTTGAGCGATGTTTCATGAAGCCGTGTTGATTTTCAGAAATTAATGGCGCGGCTACTGTGTAGAGGACATTGTGCATCAGCTTTTCGAAAACTTTACTTAAACAACACAGAATGGACGTAGGTTTCGTCGTCCATTACCACGCAGTCAAACTTCGTCAGCATCGTCGTGTACAGCCTCCGGGATCGCGCTTTGGCCGTCGTATTTTGTTTATCATCGCTTGGAGTCACTACCTTCTTCTAAGTCGATAGTCCGGCTCGTTTTTTGGCTCGATGCACGGTTGTAGACGATACACCCAGCTTATTTGTGGCATCTCGGAGAGATAGGTTAGGGTTTCGCTTGAAACTACCGGCAACTCTCTTTGTCGTCTCAGCGGCTTCCGGTTTTCGATTTCCCCCCGATCCAGACTTCCTGGCTGTCGACAAACGTTCCCCAAACACTTTAATTACATTTGTAACGGTTGATTTGGCAACTTTTAGCGATTTTGCCAACTTTGCGTACGAGTAGCTCGGATTTTCGCGATGCGCGAGCAAAATTTTGATACGCTGCTCTTCTTGCTTGGACGGCATTTTGACAACTGAAGAGTGAATTCCAAAATCAAAATAGGAGCAACATTCTACACGCAGACACCTTCAAAATGAGGGGTGTTCAGGTTTTTTAAATGCTAAATTGAAAGAAATACGTTAAGTTGATATTGACCAAATTTTGACCGTATCGCCCTTTAAGTTGTTAGCCGGATATCAGTTAATTGAAAGATGCAACAAAATTATAAACTTAGGAGTGATTCTTGATTTTAAATTGACATTTGTAGATCATTTTAATGCAACAATTCTCAAAGCAAATAGCATGTTAGGATTCCTCAAATGTTTCAGTTATCATTTTAAGGATTCATATACAATCAAAACATTTTATGTAATGTACGTAAGATCCATTTTCGAATATTGCTCAGTTGTTTGGGCTCCATACCAAGAAACATACATTAGTCGTATGGAATCTGTACAAAACAATTTTTGTTATTTGCTCTTAGAAAAATAGATTGGAATTCATTTCCTATTCCTTCGTATGAGTCTCGTTGCATGTTAATTGATATTGAATCACTGGATAAGAGACGAGAAATTGCTATGATCCCTTTTGTTAATAAGGTGCTGCTCACTGCTGCATATGAGACGTTCCTTATTTAAATTTGTGGTCTGTGATAGGAAAGTACTGTGCATTTAGTAAATTTACTCTGAAAAATTGGATTTCTAAGACATCTAAGCACCTTCACTACATGGAGCACTATACTGCAAAAAATGAGCATTGTAGGTTAACGTTTACCCCATGCTTGGATCAGGCTCTTGTGGTGCTTAAACCGTTCCCTACCCTATTAGAATCAAAACATAAAAAATGTCTCGATCGATTGGTTCAAACATTTAGGAAACCGATCGTGAAATTACTAAGTTATTAAAGTTTAAAACCTAAAAACTTTTCATGATGCTCAAAATTTTTGTAACCCAGTATTGAAAACACAGAAGTAGTCCTACGTCAACAAGAACACAAACATCGAGCAGAGACAAAGTTATAAAAACAAACTTAAGCACCTATAATGGCAATATGTGCTCGTCTCGTCTAACTTTCCACCCTCAGTCAAATATTCCCACCTCCTGTCCTTCCAATGATTCATATGGCTTATTTTTGTCAGATTGCATGGCGTACGTGCCGAATAAATTACAACCGATTATTTGACCAAACCCTATACAGACGACAACCAAGTCGAGCACCATTTCATATGTTCAGTCGAGTTTGGCCATTCGCTCGATCCTGTAAACATCACATTGTTTTGGATAATGCTAGCTCTTTTTGCCTCCACTTGAAACTTTCCCCATATCTCATTCTGGTCTTATCTCTACACTTCATTTCAGATAAGGCCAATCATAAGGGAAAGAGAATCACGAAGCCGCATCAGTTGACTGTTTTTTTTTTCTTCTGGTTTAGTATAAATATGTACCATAAACAGCATCCATCTCCATAGGCAGCTAGAATCAGGAAAGGGCAGGACACCAACCATCCAACTAGCATCATCGCCGACAAAACAACACCAGCACTACCACCACCTCCAGAAACAGTATTTGATATGCCATGCTGTCACGCCGAGAATGTCAACTACTGTACACACGAAATACACACCCACATGCATAATGACATTCACCCAACTACGATTTACCAACGCAGATAGCTCCCTCTACTTCAGATCCTAGCGCTTACACCAAGCACACACCACATTGAATGATGTGACGACGAAGAGGACAAGATTGCTTGTTGGGAGGAGTAGCAGCGGAACGCCAGGACGAATCCCCTACTTGCGATGATAACCTTGAGGTAAGGCAATAGCTCATGCTCTTCATAGTCATGTTGATCTCTAGCGTTAGGCACGCAATACCTGGCACATACGAACCGCCTTGCCACGATGTGTACGCTCTTTAGATAGCAATGTTCTGCACAAGGTCACAAACGTGCCTCAAATTGCGGCGATGTTAACGAAAACAGGCATATTGGTCGCAATCCGCTGAAAACTTGTCCAACGGGAAAATCCAATCCAACGCAAATTGTGGTGGATTCTAAGATTAGCTTCTCCACTTATTCGGTTTTGAAAATTACTGAAAACACCACTACTTGAATAGCTCTGTCGCGAGGAAAGCAGCTTTTCGAGAGATAACGCATATTCCAGTTTTTGCTAATTGGATTGGCTGGGTGTTAACCGTGCACCAAAACAAAAGCATAGTGCTGCAGCCAACATAAATAATATGTTTTACTTAGTACTGAGCTTGGTGCTAGTTCACGAGTTATAATCAGCTTGTCGGTTTAAAATGCTGTTTAAATTCGTGCTGATCGGTTGAGTTGTTAGCTGTACTAAAGTAACGGGTATGTAAACAGGGTGATGAACACAGGGTGTCAAGTAGTTTATATTCTTTTTAACGTCTATTTCAATTTATTTCTGTCTACTGTTTGCCTTAACGATTACCAAGAACTCACTGGTCGGCTCTGAACTTATAATTGAGTTTGTTTTTCTTCAGAGAATTATAATCAATAGTCAGTATTATTCCTACAACTACTAAGTAATGTAATAAACTAAACTATGAAATTGGTACTCTCTGTTCGTTGTTACGTACCAACTAGGTATGCACACAGCAAAATCCTAGCCACATCTTTTTTACTTGTCAATATAAATATGTCACCAATAACGCTAACGCAATGTCATTTTGTGTGTGAACGTTTTGACATAAGGTTTGCTGTCACAAAAGCATTGTATTGAAAATGGAGTCGAAAGAACAACAAATGCATAACAAAAATTTGCACAAAAGTGTGGGAAATCCGTCTATGTCGCATCATGACATAGTAAAATCACTCGGAGTCCCCCGTTCAACAGTAAGCATCGTTTTGAAACGCTTCCGGGATCGGTGGACCCCCGATTTGATCCAGGATCTGGTGGCAAGCGGGCCAACAACTTCAAATCCCAGCGAAATGCAGTGCTTCGGCTAATTAAGCAAAACCCGAACCTTTCCATCCTAGATGTGGCTAAATGGTCAAACAGAAAATCTTCTGTAACTTTTGAATCGTATGAGTAAAAAACCTAGAAATTTGAGTAGATCTTATCCATAGTGTATTATTTACATCTGCCAAGTTTCATAGTTATACATTCAGTAGTTCCAGTCATGTCGTCGAAACAAGAAATTGTCCGTGAGAAAATTTTGTGCACTCACAATCAAAATCCAGGGGCGTCCCACCGGTGGATTGCTAAAAGGCTTGGAATTGCAAATACAACTGTGTCTCGTGTAATAAGAACCTTCAAGGAGCGTCTGAGTGTCCAAAGGAAGAAAGGGAGTGGTCGTAAAAGTGGTCCAATGGACAGTAAAATGGCCAGGAAAGTCGTACAACAATTCAAGAACCGTCCAAACATGTCAATTCGAGATGTCGCTAAAAAGTCTAAGGTGTCAGTCGGTTTTGTGCAGAAAACCATGAAACGTGCTGGGTAAAACTATAAAAACAGAGCTAGAATTGAAGAAAATTTGGGTAAAAACAACAAAAACACTGGGAAAATCGGTTGTACAAAATTTGATGGGTGGAGTGAAAAGGAAGGTGCGGGCATTCGGAATGGGAGACGAAATTGAATAAAACAAATGTTGTAAATCAAAACTCATTAGTAGTTCTTCATTCCCTGAAAATTTCAAGAAAATCCGATAATCAGTTTAATTTTGATGAGTATATATGTGTGTGCCATTTTTATTGAATACACCCTTTACAACGTATTTTTTCGTTCATAAGGTGAAAAAAGCGGCAGGATATAGGTCGATCAAGGTATGAAAAAACCCAAAACAGGAACGAGAAGCAGGAAACCAGCTCGAAAATAAAGCACGTAACCTGTACGACAAATTGCTGATAAAATATAACTGCGTGGTTATGGATGATGAAAAAATATCAAAGCTTGAAGCAGCTTCCTTGTCTTGAGTTTTATACCGCATTACAACGTGACAAGGTTGAAGATCCATGGCCAAACAGTAGTCTAAGTTATTAAAAAAGTACATGGTTTGGCCAGCTATTTGTAGTAGTGGTTTTAAGAGCTAAATCTTTATAACTACAGGAACCATTAACCAACATGTTAAGGTCAACGAGTGTCTGAAAAAACGGCTATTACAATTTATCCAAAAGAAAACGAGTCCTGTGTTGTTTTGGCCTAATTTGGCGTGTTGTCATTACGGTAAAGCGGCCCAGGAGTGGTATGCAGAAAACAACGTCAACATGGATCAAAGTCAAAGGATTGTAATCCTCAGAACATCCCAGAACTTCGTCCAATTGAAAGATATGGGGCCATTGTGAAGGGAAACCTTGGGAAATCGAAAGGAGAGGCAAATAATGAGAAATATTTTGCTAAAAAGTGGGAAAATGCCTCCAGAAAGGTGACTTAATTCACTGAGCAGAACTTAATGGATGGTATTAAACGTAAAGTAAGAGCCAGGGATAAGGTGCGACTCAAATCTCTAAGAGTACAGCACGCGCTGCTACGAGGTAGCACATTTAATTTCAAAGAGACGTGAATGTGAAGTCTGTCCTCCCGTGCACCCTTGTTTTGCTTTGCGCTCAAAGTCGCACATCTCATTACAAATTTGCTCTCGTCTCCTTGGGCATTAACGATTGCACTCTCCCTTGTCGTCTCTGTGCAAACACAAGTGCTTAAAACAGACATGGCGGCACTCAAGATAGGCGGCACTCAAGATACCATCCATGAGTAACAATGGAAATAGTCATCCATGAGTAACGTGGCTGAGCAAAATGGTGTCTTAATAAGTCTTGCAGTTTCCATATAAAAACCTTTTGAAGTGCTAAAAAGTATTTCGTAATTTTCAAAACGCCCAACTAGTTTGTGAATTAAGCTTTTAATAAAATTTTCCCTATATGAACCCCTACAATGCCTTTTTGTTACCAGAATCAAAAATGTTCATTTTGATACCATTAACCAAAGCTTGAGCTACAGTACAGAGTAAAGCACAGTGCATTACTCTTTATCTCTGAAAGAGAAGTGCACACGGCCATCCGTTTCAACTCAGTTTTGAGTCGTTTTTGACTCATTTTCGTAAATAATGGAGTCGCTCAAATTTGAGTAAATGTTATTGGCATTGGCAAGTCGACAAATCAAAAACATCTACTCAAATCAGATTCCTGTTTTTGATTTGTCGACTTGTCAATGCCAGTAACATTTACTCAAATATGAGTGACTCCACTATTGACGAAAATGTGTCAAAAACGACTCAAAACTGAGTTAAAACGGCTGGCCGTGCATGTGCGGCTTTCTGTCTCTCCTGCTGCTACGAAATCTCTCACACGTTCGTTTTGTGCGCTCTTCTGAAACAAGAGACGCACACTTAAAATTGGGTGAAGCACTTGTCTATTTCGCACAACTCTGTGTTTTTCGACAATCCCTAGAGCATATGGATTTTACAAGTCTAAATAAGGATATTTTGATGTAAATGAGTTATTCATTAAGGGAAGGTCCATTAATTATGTCACGCAGTACGAGGGGAGGGGGGTTTGGGAAAACGTAACGATCCATACCAAAAATATGGAAGGTCCATATAAAAAATGTGACAAGGGGGGGGGGAGGGGTTATAAAAAGTCATTTTTGCTTGACGTAATTAATGGACGTTCCCTTACTTTGTAACGATGAGTTTTTTTCGAAATTAGAAATAAATTGAAATAATTCTATACAGCGAGCATTTCATTGGCTTGATTTTGCTGTGCGCATACTTCATAAATTTCATAACTGTACACGGTCATCCGTTTCAACTCAGTTTTGAGTCGTTTTTGACTCACTTCCGTCAATACAGGTATACCTCGATATAAAGCAACTTTATTTTCTGACTTCTTTCATCGATTTTTCGCCAACTACAGCCCATTCAAGAAAAGTAGTAAGACCATTGGATAAATAAGACAATTTCCAATCTATTGGTTGAAATTATTTTTATAAATAAACACTCATTTGTGAGAAATGTACGTTAGAAGTCGAAAAATAAAGTTGCTTTATATCGAGGTATGCCTGTAGTGGAGTCACTCAAATTTGAGTAAATGTTATTGGCATAGGCAGTCGACAAATCAAAAACTTCGACTCAAATCAGTTACTCGGTGCATCAAAGGAACTCGAAGTTAAGCTGTCTCACCCCTAGGTATAAAATTAAAAAAAAAAGACATATGCCTTAGGGATTTTTCAAAAACCTATAAGAGAATGTTTATTTTGAGAATTTTTTCAGGTTGTAGGTCGAAAATTCACCATTTGTAAGCTTATTTGGTGTACTTTAAGATACAGCCAACTTTATCTGCTTTTATCTTCTCTTAAATATGGTACAGACGTCGAAAATATGGTCGAAAATTTTGATATAACATATTACTTTGTAAAACATTATATCATCCGTAAAATTCAAACAAAACAGGTTTCATTTAAAAAAAAGAAATACTTCCTTTCTTCTTTCCTAGCATTCCAAGCATTTTGATTTTCGCAATTTGCTTATTGCTTGCTCTCAACCTAGTGTTTTAAATGCACTTCCACAGTTATTAATTGAGAGCTTTTGATGCAAGGTACCATTTTTGCTTTAGTATGATTGTGTAAGTACAATCATACCCTATGCCCAGGAGGTCGAGAAATTTTCCTTAACGAAAAATTCCTAGACCAGACCGGGAATCGAACCCAGCCACCTCCAGCATGGTGTTGCTTTGTAGCTGCGCCTTACCGACTGAGCTAAAGGAAGACGCAATACTTCCTTTACAAGGCTCTTTATCTCGATTTAATCGAAACATGCGATTTTTTATGTTTGGAGCAAGTTATTTGTATTGGCATTTTCTATAACTTTGCTGAAGACATCAACTCTCTATCTCAACATAATAAAAAAGTTTATTGTCGATCTCACTTTTAGGGATTGGTCACAAAAGTCAGATTGTCATATCCATTAGATTTGCCAAAGACGCCATCACTCTTGAACCACTATTAAAGAAGCTATCAGTTTAGAAAGACTTGTTGAACACCGTGCATTTGGACCTTTCCTGTGTCCAGATTTACTTAGGAAAGGCTTGTTTGCGGCAAAATCTGGACAAATTAAATATGGAATAGAACAAATTTGCTGTTAGTTCAATCCAAGATGCATTTTTTATTCATTTAATTGTGCATTATTATTCAGCTTAAGACTCATTACAGTAACTTAATAAGGCTGCATGAAGAACTTCGATCTTTCGAGTTAACTCCAGCCAATGGGATCTGTGCAGACTTCTCTGCAACTGATTTAGCTGCTTTTGTCGAAAATTTTCAAAATGATTCTAAAGTTGAAGCTTCTTGTTTATGCTGAGAGAGTTCTCTCCCTTCACGAGAGCCCTATACCACTCGATAGGTCGCAGCTTCGGGCAGTTAGGTGGATTCGCCTCTTTCGGTACAACATGGGCTACATTCGGTTTATACCATTCGAAAACATCTTTGGCGTAGTGACAAGATGCCAAATTAGGCCAGAATAGCGAGAGAGCGTCATGGCTGCGTAGGAATGATAACAATCGTTTCTTAAGACATTCTTCACGGTATATTTCCTTGTTGCCAAACCAAATATATTTTGGGAAACTTGGCCTTTTTCTTCATCCTGGAATGCTCCTCTACGCCGTTCCGTGGCATGGCAGTGTAATAAGACATTGCGGGATGTTGCTTAAAGTTTTCCAGCACATACGTTTCATCGTCCATTATGACGCAGGGAAACTTCGTCAAACATTCGCGATATAACTTACGAGCCGGGTTTTAGCCGTCACATTGTGTTTATCATTACGGTTTGGTACAATTTTCACTTTGAACGACTGCATACCTTGGCGGTGCTTGGAATGATGCACGAAAATTGGGGACATTTTTATTTTTCTAGCCACAGTACGAACCGAAAGATCTGGTCTCTTCTGCAATATATGCTTCACCTTCGTGTCCTTCTGGTGGTTCCTGAGATCCGGTTTTGTTCCGCTTCCAGCCTTCTTGGCTATTGTCAAACCTGTATCGAAAGATTTAAGAACGTTATGGACATTGCTTGCAGGAAAACCAAGCTTTTCCGCATCAAAATTGCTTTTCACACTTGATCTTCTTTCGACGCCATCTTCGATCTAGAAGCTTTTAGTATCATCAAAAATTGATGGGCTTCCTGGTCAAGCTGTTAGCAGCATCCTCCATCGTTCAGGCGATTGCCATGTAGTGAGTGTTCGATTCCTGCTCCAGCCTGTGGAAGAAAAATGTCTATACTGGTCCACTAGGTTAAGTTATCCGTTGTTTAATTCGCACTATGTTCAGTGTGTTCAAACTCTAGTTGGAGACATTATAAATGTATTAATAGAAAGGTTTTAACATACTTCTTCGCGATTTTGAGAACAGCAAACTTCGAACACTTCGCTGTGCTGGCCAATTCCCGAAACTAGCTTTTCAGAATATTTTTTTTTCAAAATTAATGTGTATTTATGTTTTTGTAACTAGCTTTGACATTTAGCAGGCGTGTTTTCAAAAACAACATTTCAGTGACACACTGATATAAAATTCATATTACTTTATAATGTTTCTAAAGTATATCTACGTAAAATTTCGGACACTTTTCTTTCAGTGTAGATTTTTAATTATTTCACGAACGCTGAAACGTTTCAATTATTTGACAGCTGAAACTCTTCACTTTATTTTGTGGTACAACCTGTTTACATTCAGTCGAATAACGTCGCACTTCCAGCAAAATCCGAATTTTTCGGTACACAACCTTGTTAATAAACTAAACCTACCATAAAGTACCGTGTTTCGTATTTTCAAACCATTTGACCAGTGCTTGACTGTGGATCAGTAGGTTGGGAGTGGGATAAATTGAAAAGTATGCTCCCGAAAAATGGACAAGAAGGTGTAAACCAATATTGAAAAAAAAAAATCCCAACCTTTCTGTACGAAATGTGACTCGCAAAGTTGGGAAGTCAAAATTATACGTGCAAAAAGTGAAGCAGAGGCAAGAATTTAAGGCGTACAAAGTAATCAAGAAATTCAACCACAATGACAAGCAATATTTCACTGCAAAAAGGCGTGCTAAAGATCTTTACGCTAATTTTTTGCGAACCTCTTCTTGTATCATAATGAATGGCAAAACATACGTACTCGAAGACTTTAAACAGCTTTCGGGTCTGGTTTTTGATACCGCAATGCAGAGGAACATAGTTGCCGAGCATTTTCGGACAATGAGGGTCCAAATTTCCGAAGAAGTATTTGATTTGGCAAGCACTATGTGTGGCACTATGGCCGAGTATCTAAAAGTTTCGTCTCTACCGGTTCTATCTATAAGGATGTGTACGAGAAAAAATGTATGCAAAAGCGGTTGCTACCGTTTATCAGAAGCCACGACTCTCTAGCTCTGTTTTGGCTTGACTTGACCTTTCGTCACTATGCGAAATCCGTCCTTGAATGGTATAAGGTACAAGAGGTCAGATACGTGCCAAAAACAGCCAATCCAGAACTTTACCCTATACTGTCCAGAACTTTACCCTATAGAGAAGTCCAGAACTTTACCCTGTCCAAACTGTCCAGAACTTTACCCTATAGAGAAGTACTGGCCTCTAGATAAGCGGACACTCTTCGATGATTTCAAGAGAAGATAGAGTCGTCACGGCGGGAGTATCTGAGGATGCCTTTTGGAACTTGTGTACCACAGAAAGTTAGAGAATTTTACAGAAAAAAGTTCAACCTCTGAATCAATTGTTTGGGTGTCTCACAGGGTGTCTCACAATAGGTGACACAAAAACAAAATGGAATTACAGCAAAATAAATCAACCTAGAATTTAAGTTTTATTTGAAAGATACATGTTAAAGAAATTAACCATATTAATTCAATTCAAAACTCTCACCCTTTTCCCTGATAATTTTGCACAAACGCTTTGAAAACTCATCGCAGCTGGCTCCCACGATTTTTTGAGGAATTTGGGCCCAAATATCAACCAAATTTTTCTTGAATCGATCTGAAGTAAGCTCTTTTGTAGGGCCTATATGTTGAAGCATATATCCCCAAACAAAGTTGTCAAGTAGGTTGAGATCCGGTGAAGATGCAGGTAATTCTTCGCTTGTGAGGAAATCGGGCAAATTTTCCGCGCACCACGCTTATGTCATCTTTGCCTTGTGAGGTGGGGCTGAGTCCTGTTGGAAACAATATGGTGTATTCTCATACAGCGTTGAACCATGAGGAAGCAAATGGTTCTCCAAAACCTGCTCGATGTTATATTCAGTGTTGAATCTTACGTTAGGAGAAAGAAGAGGAAGTTTTCCTTTTCATGAAACGGCGCCCCATACCATGATTTTCGATACATTCTGATAGCGTTCTACAGCTAGCTTATCTCTTGGAATATTGGCAAGGCTTTTACCAAACACACGATCATTAAGTTGATTATGACTGTCCTGAAGGAGGAAGAGCTTTTCATCCGAAAATAAAATCTCGCAGTCACCGTGCCGAACCAAAAGATTTCTGCTTTTTTAGACCCTGGCTTGTTTTTGACGCTCCGTCAACCCGTGAACCCGTTGTTTCTTGTAAGGCTTGCATTCCAGATCATGTCTGAGGAGCTTGTTCGTTGAAGCAGGGGACATTGTATGCTCAATTTACGGCCAGACTCGGCCGGATTACGTCTTATTTGCTTCCTCACACATTTGATCTTTTTCTTCATTCTGGTAGTTCTGGCACCTCCTTTGTGTTGAGTATGGACATTTCAAGTTTCTTTGAACCGTTACAAGGTAGGAAAAACAAAAAACTTACTCACTCCAAACTGCTTATGGCTATTGCATATCCGACACGGTCTAAGCTTTTGCAAAGGTTATTTGAAAACATGCTCCCGTATGGAAAAAAATAATTAATGTTAACAAGCGCGTAAAATTTCCTCCCGTTTAATTTCAACCTAAAAAACAGCGAAGTTGTATGCAATCATCCATACAACATTCAAAAATGTTTGTAATCTGTCATAGGAACGGCTAGATGCAGGCGTTATCTGACCTCAATTTACATGAAATATATCATTAATTTCTGCCATTCCATTTATGTGCATTAGAAAACGCATCAAATTCAATGTTTCTTTTTATCTGTGTGGTAGCTGATTAATGTAAACAAACGGAATCGCTTATTTCTAGACAAAATCATCAAAAAGTCGAAAGTAACAATTGTAAACAATTATTTTTCCTGGAAATGCCAGGTTGCTAACATCTATATCCACTACCGACGGGCAGATTATAATTCCCTGTATCTGTTTCCGGTGCCATTTTGTTTGTGAGAGCAAGCAGATCCCGGAAAAGTACTCTAGTAGTCATTGTTTTCAAATGTTACTTGCGACCTTTTGACGTTTTTGTCTAGATTTATCTTCAGCGATGGACTGTCAAATGAATACACAGAAAACGATTATAATCAATTCCGCTGTTAATATTACCCATCTGAAATAAACCAAGACTGAAATAAGGTGACACCTATTGTGAGACACACTGTAGATATAACTGTATTATTGTGAAGTAAACAATCAGTTTTGTTGAATTTATGTGTAAATTTTTGTTTTGCTGCTACTATTTTTGTGTCCGATATTTAAAAGTTGAAAGGTTTTACATTAACCCAACAACGAACAAGTTTCCACTTTATAAAGTTGATTGTCTTTAAATAAAATTCACCTATTGAGAAATCCAAGTGAAGCTAAAGTGAGGCTAAATATCGTAGTATCTAAAACTGAAATTGATAACAACTCTCTACCCATTTTTCAACCTGAATAGAATTTTGATTTTTCGTGATTATCGTCGATTTTCTTATCTTTTTATCACCAATTACTTTGCTTAGACAGCTCGAAAAACCACGTTGAAAGAGCGCCATCTACGACGTTTAACCTAACTTTTGCGTTACCTGGATTCCTCTATTGCAATCAAGTAGCGTTCTATCCTATGTCAAATACGAAACCCGTCGATATCTATATCCATCGTAAAAATTATACCTTAACAAATTTTGACCAAAGAAAATTGTGAAAAAATGAATATAATAATTTTATTGAAAATAACCTTCCTGCTTCATAATTATGATATTATATTTTCTGCATTTGCTTAAACTGCGAAACAGAAGCTTTGAGCAACGCTCTATATAATATTTTTTTGGATATTGAAATTCCTCCAGAGCAGAATAGAACAACATATGAATATCTCATTTAGATCGTGATAACTGGCCTTGGTGTTCAAGAGCTCAGCATAAGAGGTAAAATACCTAAGAATTGCTTGCAAAATATCTCTCGAATAACAAAACTTGTTATTTTGGAGACCCTGGAATACCTAAGAGGTACTATTTTGGGATTATCTTACCTCAATTTGGTATTCGCATAAAATTGTGGGAACATTTTTATGGTATTATCCTCAGGTATTTTACCTCTTATTTATACAGCGCTCTTAAATACCAAAGCGAGAAAAAAACATTAGTGATCGTCAGTCGTTGCGAATCAAAACAAACCCAAAAAAGGAGAGAGTTCCTCTCCCATGTGCGCATCAGTAAACAGAGTGCACACAATAGATCGCTAATAATAAACTATACAAGCCACAGTGGTACATGAGCGTCTTTCCATGCGTCAAGTTTTGCCTGTTGAAGTGGCGGACTTGTTCCGTCGCTACAACCTACCCCGCAGTGGGATGTTAGGCAAAGATTGACGTCCATGGTTCGAGTACCATTGGATACATGCCCTTTCGCTCAATTTTCAAAAACATCTGTTAATTTTCCTACCTGCCGCACTCTGACGGACCTTTCAACACTTTCTCTTCACATCTTTCATTCTAGCCAAAAACATTGTTGTTCACTCTTGGTGCCTCATGGTGATGAGCGAACATCTCCTTCTACATCAAAGCCAGTTATCAAGTTATTCGTTCTTGCTCGGGTCGATGGCTTAATCACAACAGCTCTTGAAGCTTTGCCCATTTCCATAAGGTACCCCTGACTACAAATCCAAAGTACCTGCCATTTCAGATTTTTCGCCGAATGCATTCTCTTCGTAAACATCAACAAACTGTTTGTGGAATTTCTTAGTGAAAGCATTTTCTCCAAATGCCAAAGAAAAACAAGGTTCCACGCTACAATCCATACGTCAACATATCCATGCCATTGAAACGCATTTGCCATGTAGTGTATTTGTAATGTGTATGTATCTTCATGTTAAATATTAATGGGCTTCTATATATTTTCCTTTTCGTTCCATGTTTTCTTATTCTCCAACAGATAAATCTCTTCTAAGATCCCAGACAACGTGACCAGCTTTGAGTTGCTGCGGGTCGAAAACAAAAATGCGACAAAGGACAAGCCAAAAGCCGCGGGAAGAGCTTTGTTTTGTTGCGAAAAAAATAGCACCGAAACTCCACTATCATCGGATTCAGCACGCGTGCCCCCACGGCACCAGCAAAAGTCAGGACGAAATGCTCTACTCCTTACGGATGTGACTCGACAGCAGTATAAATTGGTGAAGAGGTATTTTATAATGATGGATGGTGACAAGTGTGTCAAGGAGGAAAAGCTTGCCCGGGGAATGGGTACAGATACATATATACCTAAGTGCACTGTACAAACTTGCCGGAATTTGTTTCTAACGGTCAGGTTGTGTTAGTGTATGGAACATTGAAGGAGCAGAAAGGCCATAGCCACCGATACATCAAAGCGAGAAAGTTTTTTTTCCTCGCACAAAAAAAAAACAAAAAAAAAGATGGAGGTGATACGACTGGGGATGCTCAGAAAGGCTTTTGTGTTTGGTTGAAAGAATGACGTATGACATTTTGTTTGCCACGACCCCTGTATGGAATATATTTAGTGCAGTCCGCCTGAAATTTGCTTTCGTCATGCTAAGGACAATCAACTTCCATGATTTGGGCTTTGGGTTCCGATTTTTATCATAAACTTATGAAATACCTTCCATTTAGGATGTAAATAACTTCCGTTAACCCTTTTCACCCCGGCTCAATGATATGCGATCGCAATTTTTTTTTTAAATGTCATTGTTGGGCTCTGGAAAATAAAAACAAGTGAGACTTTATGCAAGGGATAAGCCGCCAGCTAAATGGGAATTCATTACAGATACGTTTGTGTACGGACGGATTGAACTTTGATTTGCAATGTTTTTCAAGCTGCGAATGGATAGTCATTGCTGTGATCAATCTTTTTAACGCAAAACGAAAACTATTTTCATTTAATTGAGATAGTGTCAAAGTGGACGAAATTAACATGCTTGCTATTGCTGCTATCACCGTGATCAAAATTAACTCCGTGAAGTAGACATCGTAGTAGTCCTCAGAAATATTCACGGTTTTCGGTGGAGCGATGGTACCATGGCAACCATAATAGCACCGAGTTCATTCGAATCGTTGGCGCGAATGAGATCTCTCATGTGTTTTTTTTACTTGGGTGACATTCGTGATAAGATTTTTTTGTTTTCACTCCGTGAAGTCAAACCCGTAATAAGCGCCTAAGTGTGATGTATTGTTCAACGCCAAGAACCAAAATTTTGTTTCAACCGTGTAAGAAAATTTGCCGATTAGTTTGACTGTTTTCGGTTTGCTTTATCTCACAATTAGTATTTTTGGGTATTGTCCTATATTTCAATCACGCCGTAGAATGTTGCATTTAGCTGTTTCACCAAGCATCGGCATAAATCGTATCGATCAAATCAATGTTATTTAATACAAAATATACTTGACTTAACAGGGTGGCAACGGTTGCTTGTCAGTAATTTATATATCCCTTAAAATAGAATGAATGGCTTAAAATCAACAAACTCTCCATTTCTATTGAACTAACATCTCCTCTTTAGGGAATTAGATTTAGGAAACGTTTAGTTCGGACACATTTATAACGTACAAGACATTTATTATCAGAGTTTGTAAATTTATCAACTATGAGGTGTATTACAAAGTTTTGCAGGTGTTAAATCTTCGAATCATCACATATCTCTGAGGATTACTAGGATATTCCTAATGTTGACTTCAGACTAAGCGATTCCATTATTGAACGGCGAACCAAACAAACAGGATCTGCGAACCAAACAAATAGGCAGAATAAGACACTGGAGCAGAAATCTTTTTTAAATACTGACATTGGACACTGTCAGAGCAGAAACATAGCTATGATCTTCGGCATCTCCCCAACACGGCACCAGTGAAATGAATTGATTAAAGTGAAAAATGGCATATTGTACATATTCCGCCAAATGGTCATCTCAGCATCACAAAAACTATTATCGAACACAGAGAATAATAAAATGTTAAATTATTTTATTAACATCACGAGTTCAGCAGAATATGAATGTTTAATTTTGATTTTTAAAGCGTAATACAAATTTATTTGAACTCCATTGCCAAACTTAGCAATCGAAACATTTCGGCAAACAGTAAACATGCGCGTTTGGCTCAGATTTTGACAGTTATCACTGCTCGATTAGTTCAAGATGGCCGCTTACACAAATCTCTGTATTCTTAGAATTACTAATTTTACTGAGCATGTATCTCCATGCAAAGGCATCCAAAGGATTGAGATCTGGCGGTAAGGCAGATGATGATATGAGATGGACCAAATTTTGGCGACACCATTCCTGTGTTGCTTTCGATTGATGAGGAGGGTTCAAATCCTGAAAACAATCATTTCCATCTGGAATCAATTTTGAAGCATGAAGGAGCAGGGGGTTCTCCATGTTCGATGTAGTAATTAATGTTGATGAAAAGTAGTTTTGACTTGATAAAAAGTAATGGCAGCTTGAAGTTTTCGGAGATTCCACGCCATTCCATTGCTCTCGACATATTTTGCAACCGCTGCATAGCCAACCTAGCTTTGAGAACATCTACAAGCTTTGGTACATATATTCTATCATTTTGTTGGTAGTGAGTGTCATGCAGCAGAAATATTCTTTCATCGGAAAAGAGAATATCCCAATTAGTGTGCAGCAACTCCTAACATCAAGTTTTTTGGAGTTTTACTGACCAATGAAAAAAAAAACGACCAAACGCCGATTCAGCCAAACGACCATTCGGCCACCGCTCGCTCTGATAGTGTCAGATTCCTCTGGCGTCCTGGGTCTGATGACGGTGAGCTAGGTTGATTTGATGAATTGCGTGAAAACGACGTTTGGTGCAAGTACGGAGGATCTCATCTCCTTGCTCAAATGCAGGGCTGGAGTGCCTGTTGGTTACTAGTAAGATGAGCTCGACTACAGTGAGAGGGATAAGAACTCCCTTTAGGCTTGTGGCAAGTGTGCGTTCCGGTGTAGAGCAAGATGACAGTTGGTTGTCACTTACTCCATTACAACAGCTACTTCTATAGAAGCGCTCAGCAGGTCATTGAATACCGGTGGGTTCAGGCTGGGAAGAATTGTGAAACGGAGTACCTTTGCTACCGAAAATATCGCAAATTGACGCGATAGAAGCAGATGAAGTGCTGAAACGCAGAAGTTCATCAGCCACAGAATTATTAGAAATCGATGATTACTTGCCTGAATGAGGATGTTGGGGCCAGATCAAATCTGAGTGGCAGGAAAAAGAATTAATTACATGAGAACGGCAGGATGCAGCTGGCAAGACTGACTCGAAAAGCTCGAGGTCTTCCATTATGCAACAAACAGTACGTTACTGGGAAGATTGCTGCAAATGTGAGGATCATCAGAGGTTCGTTTCGTGTAAAGAAAAAACGAAAAGGTGAGATATGTCAGTGACATATCTGCAAAGTCGACGTAGGACTGCTTGTTGTTGTGGAGGAATTGTAATAGAATTAATAAATATCTACTATATTTTGTTCAGTCTAAAGACTCATCAAACCATCTGTTATTAAATTTTGTTTTCCACGAAAATTAATATAGTCAGTTCTTTATAACTCTTGAAGTGGCCCTATGAAGGGCCGTTTGGTATTCAGTTATTCGCTGTTCCTGGAGTGAGTCCGGTAATTGTCGAGTACCAGATGATGATTTGGTAGACAGTCGAATGGATGGTCGTTGTTGTTGGTTCTGTTCCATGGAAGAAAAGCATATAATATTAGTCTTTAGGTGTTTTAGGAGCGTTAATACTGTGTATGAAAATCTTGAATTCAACTCTTTAGAACTCCTTAAGTGATCCTGAAAAGGGCCGTTTGGTATTTTGTCGTTTGTTGTGTATGGTCCGAGTAGTACAGACAATGGTCCAGTGCTAGGTGATGGTTGGTTGTCGAATGGGTAGATGTTGTCATTCCAGTTCATGTTCCACAATATCGGCTACCTGTTGATTTAATGGTTCGGGTGCTTCGAATGCGAGTACAGACAACATAGGTCTATGATACAAAAAATATGAACAATAACGTCTGCACTCTACGCCGATATTTTTAACAAACGTTAAATCTATACAAGTACCACCAAGTAAATTTTAAATGTTTTTGCATAAAATCTAGACAATCTATTATGTAGAAGGAGATGTTCGCTCATCACCATGAGGCACCAAGAGTGAACATTAATGTTTTTGACTAGAATGAAAGTGTGAAGAGAAAGTGTTGAAAGTTCCGTCAGGGTACGGCAGGTAGGAAATCTAACTTTAGTGATCGTCAGTCGGTGCGAATCAAAACAAACCCAAAAAAGGAGAGTTCCTCTCCCATGTGCGCATCAATAAACAGAGTGTACACAATAGATCGCTAGAATAACTATACAAGCCACAGTGGTACATGAGCGTCTTTCCATGCGTCAATTTTTGCCTGTTGTAGTGGCGGACTTGTTCCGTTGCTACAACCTACCCCGCAGTGGGATGTTAGACAAAGATTACCGTCCATGGTTCGAGTACCATTGGATACATGCCCTTTCGCTCATTTTTCAAAACATCTGTTAGATTTCCTACCTGCCGTACTCTGACGGAACTTTCAACACTTTCTCTTCACATCTTTCATTCTAGTCAAAAACATTAATGTTCACTCTTGGTGCCTCATGGTGATGAGCGAACATCTCCTTCTACATCATAATCGTTACTCCTCGCACGGAGAATAAATAACATAACAATTAATGTATAGAAAATCTATGTTTTCATTTTTGGAAACGTCAATGTTAAAGTGTCGGTCAACACAACTGGCGTATCTTGCGCAGCATACCTGAACAACATGCGAATCAAGAACAATTTTAAATTCTTGGTAGTTGTTCCTGGTGAAATGTACACCACAACCAGCAGAACTTCAGTGTCCATTACTGATATATTAGCTGCACAAATGTCCCCGACGTTATCGACAACGCTGAACATCTCGTCATGATGTTCACTGAGCTATTGGATCTTGTGAGTAGCAGCCATAGTGGTAGCCTTGTCCTGCTGATATATTGCTACACCACCTGCTCTCCTGCTCTCCTAAGGTCTACCATCTTAGGTGAGTTGCTACCTTTAGCATGATGGAACTTAAAGGCATTGGTTGGGTTTGTTAAATACAGCCCCTGGATTGACTGAACACGTGACAATCCAACATACACTAACTGCTGATCCTGGCTTTTATTGGAGTCATATACAATCTCCGGGAAAGTGCCACCTTACGACTTATGAACAGTTAACGCACAGGCACTGACCACCGGAAACTGTATCCGCTTGCATTTAATGATGCCACTCAACTTTATACTAGCCGAGCGTTTGGAGATGGGAGTCAATCCTCTTGTAGGATTCCAGGTCTGGCGTGAAACCATGGCACCTATCGCCGCACTCTCGAACTTAAACCACAACTTTACGATCTGCTGCCAGAATCGTCTTCGTCCTGTTCGAGGTATTTCAGCTCGCCGATCGCGCCATTCACTACACCATCTTCGACATCATTTTCATTACTCGGTTAGCTCATAAGATATTAATAAAACGAACTCTTTAATTAGGCAAAATGTTTTGTTCGCCCTGAAAAGGGCGGGTTTTATTAATTGTCGGGGAACGCGATCGAAATTTGTTTCTCGGTCTGAAATGGCCTGAGGCTGGTCGTGGCAGCCTGGTATGAGCCTGAATATTTGACAGGAATCCACAATGGGTACTGCCATTGTCAGCTGCTTTGTGCCAGCTGCTTCTGGGTACCGAGCTGCTGCTGCCAAAGCTTGGTGCTGCCACGTTATTATTTTAATAATAATGAAAATTATTATTAGAAGAGTTTAAATCAGTAAAGATATTATCTTTCAAATGTCTTTACACATAGCTAGAATATCATGAGAATTTAATTTATTTCTTCTATATTCTTTTTCTTCTCTACAATCAATTAATCAAACTCTTTAGTTGGGAAAATTATGTTGAAAAGGACCCTTTTTATTAATTGTTGGGGGAGAGGGGGGGTCTTCTCGAGTAGCAAGATGGTCTGAATTTTCTCCGGCCTCTTGGAGTAACGTCATGTTGAAGTAACGCCATGTAGTGAAAATGTCGATTAGCTCAAGATAAAATATTAATTTAACAAACTCTCTTATTGGGAAAATTGTTTTGGTCGCCCAAAAAGAACAGGTTGTATTAATTATCGGGGGAACATAGGGATCAAATTGGCTTCTCGGTCTTCTCAAGTAGCAGGATGGCCTGAATGATTGGCAGGTAATCACCCTGTGAAATTGTCAGAACAGAGAAAATCGGGATTTACATATAGATAAGCAGCATCAGCTTCGGCCACTTTATCCGCTCTTGAAGTAACGCGAAGTAACATTACAACCATGCGTTGTAATGCAAATGTCGATTATCTTATGATAAAATAATATTTTAACGAACTCCTTAATTGGTAACATTGTTTTGTTCGCCCTGAAAAGGACGGGTTTTTATTTAATTGTCGCGGGGCAACATGGTACACGTTCGAAATGTGCTTCTCGGTCTTCTCAAGTAGCAAGATGGCCTGAATTTTCTCCGGGCTCTTGAAGTAACACCATGTTGAAGTAACGCCATGTAGTGAAAATGTCGATTTGCATATTGTTTTGGTCCCCCTGAAAAGAACGGGTTGTATTAATTGTTGGGGGAACATGGTACGCGATCAAATTTGCTTCTCGGTCTTCTCAAGTAGCAGGATGGCCTGAATAATTGGTAGGAAACCACCCTAAGAAATTGTCAGAACAGAGAAAATCAGGATTTACATATAGATAGACGCGGCTCGGCCATTTTATCCGGGCTCTTCAAGTTACGCCATGTTGAGACGGTGCGTTGTAATGCTATTTTCACTACTCGATTAGCTCATAAGATATTAATAAAACAAACTCTTTAATATGGCAAATTGTTTTGTTCGCCCTGAAAAGGGCGGGTTTCATCAATTGTCGGGAATTGCGATCGAAATTTGTATGTATGGCCTGAATATTTGACAGGAATCCACTGTATGTACTGCCATCGTCAGCTGCTTTTTAAGTCACGACCACTTGGTTTAGGGGGATGGATGTGGGTCGAGACGTCATTCGTGTCATGTCTCGCCTCATGTCCAATCATTATTCTTTGAACGCTCATTTATACCGGTTTGGGCTGAGCGACAGCAATCTCTGTGAATGTGGACAAGGCTATCAGGACGCAGATCACGTTATTTGAGTCTTAGTGCTGAACATCGTGGAGTCAGATCGGTACTCTATGATTCCCTTCGGGCTCGAGGTAGACAACCCAATGTGCCAATTCGAGATATTTTGTCTGTACGTGTTTGGGAGTACATGAAACTCATTTATGTGTTTTTGACTAACATTAGCTTTAGATTGTAGTTAGTTTAACCTGTATGTTTAGTTTAAGTTTTTTTCTGTGTATGTTTTTTTCTTTTTCAAAAAATGTTCAAGTCAAAAGAAATCCATAAGTTGTATAGTTATAAGTGTTTCAATAATTTAGAATTTAAATTTAATGTGTTATGTGAACATTAAATTTCCACCCTCTTTCCCATCCGTAATTTGTAATTCCTATTAACCTCGAGACGGCCGCGAGTAATCGGTTTTATCCCCCTAACTTTAGTTTTAAGATAAATGATGTTTAAAAAACATGAAAATTTGGCTCTGTAAAGTTGATTCGATTGAGCCTGTAAATAAATGACAAATTAAAAAAATTGATGTAATGATATAAAAAAAAAGTCACGACCAGCTGGGCCTGCGGCTACTGCTGGCTACCGACCGCCAGCTGCTGCTGCCGACCAGGTGGGCATTACTTCTACCAATGCTGGGTACCGAGCGATGCTGCTGGGAGCTGCCCAGCACCGGGAGATCCGCGCAGCTCCATTGCTGCCGAACGGAGCATTTACGTACTAATGAGGCATTTGTTCGGAAATGTGTCTTTTATCATGGCATCGGGTACCATTGCATGAACAAAGGGGGTATCAACTAAAGCAATGTGAATCAAATTCATTAAAAGGGAGGGAATCAGATGTTTCGCCAAACACTAGCGTGAAACAGAATCTACCTCTCGAGAACAAAGAATAAGAAGAAGAAGACGATGGGAGACGTCTCTTGCTTAGATTTGAAAACTGTGCTAGGAAATTTGGTTAATTTACTCTGCGAATCGAAATTATAAGACATCACCTTACATTTACGTTATTTTTAATAAGTTAATGTTAAAAATCAATTAACTTGATTACTAAAACTGATACGTAGAATTATTTCCAATCGATTGGTGCAAACGATATGAAAATCGTTTATGCAATGACTTAGTTATTATCGCTCAAAATATCCACAACGACCCGTAACGCGGTCGATTTCAGAAATTTTAGAACGGCGCCCCAGTATAGAAATGAAAGACGTAGTCCTACGTCAAAACGGCGATGTGATTCAAGATTTGCTAATATCACTTCGTCATCAGTAGATTCAGTTTGCCACTGATCCGGTCCCATCAAAGCGATTTTGATAACTTTCTTCGGTCGGGAATCAATGAACTCGCACAACTAAATACTTTCCCGCCACGAATTGCAGGAAAAGGTCCACATTCCATTAATTTAGCTGAACACAGACTTTAGAGGAAACATAGTACAACGAAGATGGATCTATTCCTCCAGCACAGAATACGTAGAATCGGTATATTGTCAGAGCTGGACGAAGGTCGGCGACGCTGCAAGGTGCCACGAACAGAATCAATGCAATCATTTCTTGGCCAACGTGGGGTGAAGCTGGCCGAAATCTTCGAAACTACTTTGGCTGCCAAAGCAGTAACAACTGAGTTCAATATTGCAATATCCTCCTTCATCGAGTCTACTGCATTCGTCGTCATAATTTCATTGACATCATAGCTCACATTATTATTTCTGAAGTGGCCATCTAGAAGACATTATTTGCGAACAAACCAAATTGATCAAGAAGCTCGACATCAACTGTCGAAAGTAAAACGCGTACGTTTCGATTCTGGGAAAAACACAATTGCGAAACCGGAATTTCTAACATGGCTGCTAGCTGATGCTTTGAAATCCTCCATTGCGAATTTGGCACCATTGAATTCCGCCCCAGCTCACATGCACCCCAATAAGCTCATAATGCTCGGGTGCATGTGGTTACGGATTTGAACAATGCCATCAAGTTCCTAGTCAGACCACGAAATCGGTCATATGTCCCTAAGCAAAAGACAAGTACGTGGAGAGCATCAAAATCCGGGCAATCGTGCAGCGAACAGACGAGTCAGTTTCGAGCTTTCTTCTACCGCTCAAACAATGTGCTGCATATTGCGAGTATGGTGAATTTCTCGTAAGGATGCTGATAGAGCAGCTCTTACACGATCTAGAGATGTGTGACGTGACTATCCCTAAGAAACCCACGTCGTTAAATGACGCTTTTGAAATTGCACATATCCTCGAGGCTACTCGAGTCACGGCCAAGGAAGTGCGTATGGCTAGATCATCGTTGACTCCAGAAGTGATCAACAAGCTAGGCTATGAGCGGCCAAAGACACGGAGACCGCACCCAAGCAGCTCCTCCTCGTCAAATCAACAAAAATCGCACAAGCCAAATCGCAGCAAAAATTCAGATGACCAGTGTGTGTGTAGTGGATGTAGTGCTAATCATCCTCGTAGAATGTGTATGTTCCATGATACGACGTGCTGTAACTGCGAAAAGAAACGCCACATCGCTAAAGTCTGCAGAGCAGCAAAGCGGAATTACCAGGATCAATCCATCTCACAGGTCCAGTAATCTAGTGATAGACGTCATCATGGACGGGCGCAAGCTGGATATAGAAGTGGACGCCTTGCGGAATCATCAGGGAAGCTAAACTACGGACGATCAAATCCTCCCTCACACTACTACAGACAGACCGTCAGTTCTCCAGTGGAAAGCTGCGTATCACCGGAAATTACATGCCAACAGCAAACCCCTGGATGATCATCGACGAACACCCGATTCCCAAAATCGAATCCATCTTCCACCAAATGAGGGGAGCGAGTCTTTTCTGTCATCCGGACGTGACGGATGCATGTATCCATCTTTCCATTGACGCAGAGTTTCGACACATCCTTACACTGAACACACAAACACATGGATTGGTTCGTCCGACACGAGCGGTCTACGGAGCAGCGAACATCCCGAAGATCTGGCAATGTCACATGGAAGCTGTGCTTCAAGGTTTGTCCAGTGTATTCGGTAATTTTGCAGGACGACGTTGTGGCTCGGACAATTTTGAGAATCTACATGAGTCGCTCTCGTCGCAGTTCAGCCGATCGAACTTGCAACACCAGGGCTTACGCTTAAGCCGACCGAAATGTGTATTCGGCACCCCGCACAGAAAAAAATAATTAATTTTAACAAGCGCGTAAAATTTCCACTCGTGTAATTCAAAGCCAAAGGAGCGTAAACAACGATATTGTTTGCAATCTTTCAAACAACTGGCTAGATTCAGGCGTTATCTGGCCTTAATTCACATGAAATATCCCATTATGTTCTGCCAAATCTAGCATTCCCTTTATGTGCATTAGATAACGCAGACAATTCAGTGTTTCTTTTTATCTGTGCGGTACTCGAGTGTCTGGGTCTCAAAATCAATGCATACGGATTGCATAAATTGAACCAACACATCGACGCTATTCGCAACGCACCTCGTCCGACAAATGTGGATGAGCTACATCTGTTTTTGGGAAAAGCCACATACTACAACGCTTTTATACCCAATATCTTCACGCGATCTCGTAGTCTGCGTGACATGTTGCAAGGAAAATCTTTCGTGTGGAAGCCAGAGCGGATCACCGCTTACGAAAACATCAAATCAGCCTTCATCTCGCCACAGTGTTAAATGATCTCCACGTCACACACATTGGTATGGTGAAAATGAAAGGCATCGCTCGATCGTTTGTTTACTAACCAGACTCCTCCCCCTAAGTTCAGGGAACATCATTAACATTATCCCAAAGGGCCCTGGGAAAGGATAGATATTGATTATGCTGGTCCGGTGACAGGGCCAACGCTGCTGAAAAAAGTCGACGCCTACAATAAATGGTTGGAGGTCAACTGCGATTGGGATTATGGACGAGCTTCTTTCCGTTACGGCGCGCCAGTTACTGCGTTTAACCGGTAGTGGTCCGCTAGGCGCTTTCGAGTTCAAGCTTTTTTGCAGAAAGTTATTAATATCCTGTCCATGACACTCCGCTACGACAGGTCCCGCTTCTGGTGTGGTGGCAGCAATTGAATTGAAATCTACACTACGAAATTGACCACTCTGGGAATCGATACAAGCGACACATCGATCAAATTTGTTGTACTTTCGAATGTTAATTTTATCTGGCACCACTGCCGTTCAGTATATAAAAAGTTAAAATACGAGCAAGTAGTATCGCCTTTTGTCGGCAATAGTTTTTTTTAAATTTTAGTCTGTCTGACTATTTTGTATCGTGAATTAAAGTTTTTAACTGTATTCTCCGTTGTTTTCTCTACCTCTGAAATGATGAAAACACAATATCAACTTTTACGCGAATCACGTGGAATGTTTTGCCACAAAACCCATGGCAGACTACAGGATGTCCAAATATGGTTGTGATGCTGCTCGAATGTGAAAACTTTTCCATCGGTAAATAGGAGGAGAACCTTAGCATTTCTCAATCGATTTGCTTTCATAGTGTCGTTCAAGTTGTGATTCTTGCACAGTTTATATGACTGAAGCTCGTCAATCGTCGTAAACTATGGCTCTAACGGAAGATTTTGAAATTTCCAGTGATTTTGCCAACTTTCGGATGGAAATCGAGGAATTTCGCTTGATTCGTCACCGGATAATCTCGCGCATTTGTGGAGTTCGAACGGTGCGCTTAATTCCTCTCCCTATGCGGTCATCTAGCGTACCAAGCTGTTGGCATCGTTTTTTTTTTTTGCGTTACTCACTGTAGATTTTACCATATTCAGGGTCTTTGCAATCACTGAAACAGTTTTTCCTTTTCGGAAAAGTTCAATTACACCTGCGCGCAACTGATTCGGCTTCATTTTGAATTAATTGGAAATCACAACTGCACCAAACTTACTGCATATAAAGACGATGGGTCATGATGTTAAACCATGTAGGTATGCTTAGTTCAATCTGCTCGATTGTGTTGAGGCATGCCGACAAAGTCTGTACGGATAATTTGCAGATACCCTGTATGCGTTCAAAGTCCAAAACGGTGTTTAGGCATTTTTTGCAGGTCATTGCAACACTGTTAACACGAATTCGTTATCTCACCACACAGAGAGAAGATATACGGTACTTCACAAAAACCAACGCGAAACAACAATAACTTTAACGATTGAGACATTGCCAGAATAAACAACGTTCGATTGCAAAAAAAATCAGTGGGGTTGTGTACAAGACACGACCGGTTGACGTAGACTACGTTAAACCAAGTGATGCATTATATTGTCAGGGAAATTCTGTGTGGCTATTATTAGCGTTAAAAGGGTTTCAATTATTCGTGCCGGTCGCTTACCCTTACCGAAAGAAGCAGTTTAAGTCACAATATGACGGGTGCGGCTCTTATGGGACATTTGACCAGCGTTTTGAATCCAGTATGTAAGAAAATTCTATTGTATGCTCTTGAGATATTATTTGCGGCCCTGAAAAGGGCCGTTTGGTTTTATGAAGTCAGTGCGTGGGAAAATTCTTTTGTACACTCTTTATAACTCTTTGGTGGCCCTGAAAAGGGCCGTTTGGTTTTACGAAGTCAGTGCGTGGGAAAATTCTCTTGAACACTCTTTATAATCTCTTTGTGGCCCTGAAAAGGGCCTTTGGTTTAAATGATGACACAGCCACGGTTGCATCGTTTTACGATGGACTATCTTTAAGGCCTAGAAGATAGTTAAGGATCTGTTAGGGAATATAAAATTATTAAATTAATGATAATTTTGCTCATCTTTATAATCATAATCGCTTGACATTACTTAATGTTTATTCGTCGAAAATCAAAATCGTTGGACGGTGGTTCAAGAAAAATGCATAATATTGCTGACATTGCAAACGGAGGTCACGAACGAAGGTTAAAGCGGCAGAATCTTCATCACGACTAGTTGTTTAATCACAGTTCAAAGCCAAGTCGAGATAAAGGTACTTTTCATGAAATCAAAGAAGGGAAGTTTCTCTGACTTTGGAACAGTGATGTTAAAATTGCCAGTCACAATAACTGGCATACCTTTTCTGATTGTGAGACCTGGCAAAATCATATAAAAAGTGTTGAACAATATATCAAACAAACAAACGAACAAAGAAATCTAATTCTAAATCATACCTTGGTGAAATGAAAATCGATAAGAGCAACGTCGCTGTGTCTCGTATAACTAGCTCTGAAGCACAGATATCGCCATATTGATCGGCTACTCCCAGTTGCTCATCGTAAGATGCGCAAAGTTTCTCGATGATGTGCGGTCTTGTGGTGAAGGGGGCCGTACACCTTTTATATATGGCCACCATCCAACACTCACGCTATCACGCATTGCCTGACCAATGCAATCGAAGCCGGTGATTTCGACTGCAGCACCATCCTCCTGACAAGTTTCACTTACAGCAATAAAGTCCGCTCCTGTTAGTGAACTATCGGCTGAAACGTCTGCTGCATGTGCGCTGAGATTCTCAATTTCTATGCTCATAAGCGGCGGTTGTGAATCGTTTCAACTACTTTCACGATATCCAAGATTTCTGTTGAACATCGAAAACGGAAATTTAAAGAAATCTTTAGATATATTCCAAACCCAATAATAACAAAAAAGTTTTCTTCCTAGAGGTAGGACTCTATCCAACGCGAATCGTTAACACAACAGAACAACTGTTTATAACACTACTAATTGGAATTTACAGAGAATGTTGATTCGGAATATTATGTTCGACATCAAAAATGGTGTCCGTGATAGGGAATTTGTGTGATTTAGTTATGCGGACGAAGGGAAAACAAGTTTTGCTAATACCACTGGCTGCCAATCGACAATTTGAAACGAAAATCCCAATCAAACAAACTCTCAAGCTGAGAATTTTAAATTGACAGTAGCAAAGATGGATTTGTATCTGGTAGCATTTATTGATTCATCGCGGGTTGCGCCAACCAGCCAAAATTTTCCTGACAGCTCGCCCTCCATGCAGGCGTTTTTGCAGTTGCGAATTGGCACTATATTAGGCGCACAAACCAAACGAAATAAAAGTTTGATTCTTTTTAAACAACTCTTTGATTTAATTGGTTGTCCTCAAAAGGACAGATTATCAATTAATGGATAGCGCCAACCAGCTGGGTAAAATTTTTACCGACGGCACCGAACTTAATTCAAGATTAGTTCATTCTTGAATAATCAACTCTTTTATTTGAATTAATTGTCCTTAAAAGGACAGATTATTTCCACCTTCTGCTGACTGCTACTCGCCCTCATGGACGCTTTCCCAAACAGCAGAGTTTTCGAAGTCGCGACGAAACAATCGCCACGATGATAAGATGGCGGCCTGCATAACCGACGCGATTCGTACGCCTCATAATCCGCCATTTTACCTCATCGCGATGATCGCTGCTTGAGAGAGCCTGCTACTTTCCACCACCAGTTGCCTGCATCAGCCCGCTGCCGTACAAATGAAGGCTCCACAAACAGCAATTTGCACGCGCAGCGAAATCGCGGTGGAAAATCGCCGCTGTGAGATTACATGGCGGTTATGGAGCGCACAAACCAACGCGATTAAAATACGCATCGCGTTGGTTTGTGCGCTCCGATAAGCCGCCATGTAATCTCACAGCGGCGATTTTTCCACCGCGACGGCTGCCGCGGTGGCTAAAAATTGCTGCAGTTTGGTGGAGCCTTCATTAGTACGGCAGCGGAGCTGGTGCAGAGGCAGCTGGTGGTGGAAAGTAGCAAGCCTCTCCCAAACAGAGATCGTCGCGATGAAGCAAAATGGCGGATTAAGAGGGCGCACAATCGCGTCGAATTTGTGCAAGCCGCCATCTTACTCTTCGTGGCGATTGTTTCGCCGCAACTTCGAGAACGCTGCGGTTTGGTGGAGCCTTGAAGCAGCTCCCTGCGACCAGCTCCCTGCGACCTGTCTCTGCGACCAGCTTCTGCGACCAGCTCTCTGCGACCAGCTCCTGCGTCTAGCTCACTGCGACCAGCTACCAGCGCTCCTCCGCACAGCTTCAATGCTGCCAAACGACTGAAGCAAAATTTTTCCTAAGTGTGCTTTTTATGCCGTTCTCAGCTGCGTGCGAGACGTACATGGAAAGTCGAATGACATGATTGGTTAAAGTCCCTCTCTAACACAAAGAAGAAGAAGATGATGCAAGACGTTCCTTGCTTCGATTTGAAATCTGTGATAGGAAATTTGGTAAATTTACTCTGCAAATGACATTATAAGACATCACCTTATATTTGCGTTATTTTCAATAGTTTACTATTGATTGAGAAAAATGTTTGACAATTGAATTGAGCGCGGTAAAATTTCCGACCGATTGATGAAGAAATCATGTAAATCTATCGTGGATTATTTGAGTTATTCGCGTACAAAACGTACGGTTTTTCGTGACGGTCGCAAAATTTTAGATTTTCATTTGACACCCTACTCTTTGCCGTAAGACGTAGTCTACGTCAAAAATTGGATTTGTTTACGAAGCTGGCTTCGTATACAATACCTTATGCGCTACCAAAAGAAGAAAACAGATCCAAGAACTACGACAATTTCGTTGAAGAACGATTAAAGATGCGTCACGCTGGTGCTTACCGTTAGATGCATCTTTAATAGTTCTGCTTTGTCGACTTAAAATGAACCTCAAAAAAGCGCAACCGTTAGCAAGGAGAGGTTTTATAGAGATTTTTTTAATGTTTAAATGGGAAGAGCTGGAACAGAATCAGTGTTACATCCCTCTAGGCAGTGTTGCAATTTCTCTGGGGAGAATCACCCGGGTGCACATTTCTAGCTCTATTTGGTGAATCTCACTCAGTCTCTATAGAGATTTTTTCCTGACACCACAGTAGAGATTGTTCGACACGGGAGAGCGAGAGAATTGACAGTTCGCTCCCTAAGCTTTCATACACTCACTGCAGTGTGAACGACGAAGAGTGAAAGAGCGAAAAAGGACTACACGGCATTAACGAGAGTGAAACCTTGATTCAAACATTAAGAAAAAATCGCTGGAAAACGGGAACAAGAAAGTACAGACCGAAGTTTTTTTCGCGAGTCCCGGTTTCTTTTTTGTATTTTTAGGATATCATAAATGAACATTAGGAATTATGAGCCTTAGAGAGCCTACCCTTAGAGAGCCTACCCGACTATAGTCGGTAAAGACACAGAACTACCAATCCGGAGGAGGCGGGTTCAATTCCCAGTTCAGTCGACTTAAATAAATATCGACTTCCCTGGGCCTAAGAGTATCATTGTGCTTGCCACACAATATACAAATTCATGCATTGGTGATTGGCCTCGAAAATTTAAAACCTGTGTAAGTGCATCTAGATCATTGAAGTTGTGAGAGCTCTGGCAATCAGCGAATTGCGATGAGCAATTTGTTTGGATACGCCGAAAAGAAGACGAAGAGCATTCAGAAATCAGTAACATTGTAAAAATGTTCAAATTGAAAAGCTTCGGTATAAACTAACAATGAAGATTTTCACCAGGGTGACTCTCCCGGTGAAATGACCTGCTCTCTTCGGTGCTCCTCAGAGATCACTCACACGCTCCGGCCTGTTGTATGGTGAGGATGCAAACGACAGACACTTTGGTGTCACTCAACTTGTGATGTCTAGCAGAGAGTGGAAACAAAACAAAAATCTCTCGGGTGAGTTTGCGTTTGCCAATCTCCGGAGTACCTTTTCACTAAGCACCCTGCTAGCACCGAGGAGAATTGAATCCCTGGCTATAGGATATGGTTAAACGTGAAAAATCGAGAGATGAAGTCAAATTCTCGACTCGAAGTGTGTGATGCAATTCTAGTTGCTCCGAGATAAAACAAATGGTTTTTACCGCCAATGCAGCAACTCCAATATGTTCAGGTACAACACAAGAGGAGCAACAATTGGCTGGCCCGCACGAAATTCATTTCATGCATTGCACGAATAAAGTATAATGCAAGCATTTTGCTATTGATAACCCTAATAAGTATATACCATACAGGATCGATATTGTAGACGGTGTGACCATATCGCTTATAATTGGGATGATACTCCGAATTGGTGGTAAGTCACTTCTTATGGTTATTGTTTATACGGGAAGTAGTATGAATGTTGCTTACGATGTATGAAACATTTGTTCAATGTACGAAAACTATGTTTCCAAACGAGTGTAAGAACATTTATGAAACAATATTTTCAATTGATTAAATACAAAAAATTGGCATGATTATTTATTTTTAATTAGTTTTAATTATATAACTGACAAAATCGATATAAATTAGTGTTGAAACTCTGGCAACGCTGCAGTCAACCTTTTCCGAGCATGCAACTTGCACGCAGAATAGAGAATAACAACCAGAACGTAACCCATTCATAACGTACACACCTCAAAACTTGTCACGGGATCGGTTAAACATTTTGCTGAATTCGCTCGGCATTTTCATATTCAACTGATAACTCGGCAAAAAAATCGGACGATGCCGAGTCTCAGCATCACTTGAAACTGAAGTATCGGGTGCATAATTAAACCGATTCCCGGCAACACTAGATGACGAGCACAACTGTTAACCAATCTTCAACCAACCTCAGTTGCCTGTCATGCTAAAATATCGGTTTAGCAGTGTTGTAAGCCGAGGCACGGATTTTTATCTGACAATCGTCATGCGCCATATTGTGTTCATTTGCAAGTTGAGTAGGCAGTATGTTGTTTGTGGAACGGTGAATAAACAGTGAAAATCGAGCAACTTTTCGATAAAATGCAGCAGGATGCACAAAATCATCGGTTCATGGCTGCTTCTCTCCATCCTCGGTTGCGCCCTACGCTCTCCAAGTCTTAGTTTACCTGTCCCCAGCTAACTATATGAGTTTTCAGTTTGACCCAAACCGAGATTATCGGTTAACATAAAAAAAGCCGAGATCGAAACCGAGAGGTCAACTGTGCGGATCTCGGTTTCAGAAACCCGAGACATGACATATAATTCTAAGTGTTTAATCATGCAACTGGAGCTTAAAGTTTTATGTTGGTAACGTATTACAAAGTTCCAACATCCTCTAACTCTAGCTGGGCATTAAAGCATAAAAGGATCAGGGAACCGCACCCAGCCCTCACAGCATTATCTCACCTCTTCCGACTAAGCTGAGTAGGCCCCCTAAATACTGATTCATCTTATAAAAGAATCATCTTCAAATCCCTCTCAGAATACGCAAATCTCGACCCAACCCATGCGCCAAACTTATGTTATTTAATCGAATTCAAATAAATGATTTATAATCCGTCAATTCCCATTCTTCTGCGAAGTTATTAACCAATCCATTTTCGTTCTTATGATTATCCACCCCGATTACCGGCGCAACATTGATCACCCCAATCCACAAACGACGCGAAAGAAGCTCGTTAGCTACGCCTTCAAACCGTTCAACCGTCATCATCGACTGAGGTGGGTGGAAAAGGTATCCTGTGATCGAACCGAACCGCGCTCCAGTGAAAGGAAAAGTAGAACTAAAATCAATAAATTTAAATCAATGCACAAGCCTTCCTATTCCGACCAACCTTCGTTCTCCACATCGAATCGATACGACGACAGAAGAAGAAGAAAAAAAAACTTTGGTGAATAGATCGAGTGTTGGGTGGCCTCTTCTGTTCCTTTGGATGGGAAAAGTTGAGAGCTTTTCGATATTTGACGGAGGAAAAGAGCGTAAAACGTGGCACGGGATGAGATTTGTCCGGGGAAAATGCCTCTTGGGTGCAGGAATCCTATGTTACCTGACCCTTATCAAATTTATCGAGCAATAGAAGCCAAGAGCAAAACAAAAAACAAAAATATTCAGTCGAAAATGCGGTCTCTAACAGGTAGGCTCTGTATAAATATGTATAAAGGACATGTGAACGAGAGAAAACCGTTTTAAGGCATCATTAGTCTAATAAATAGTTTATCAGAATAAATATATAAAACTCGAAGCATTTTAGCCCTAAATTTATTAAGTGCTGAAATTTGTTAAGAATCAAGAACGGCAATTGCGGAAGATTACTGGAAAGAAAATGAACTGTATAAAATTAGCAGGATAAAATTCCACCAGAAGAATCTCAGTTATTGTATAAAAAAAAGTGAATGAAAGAAAATAAAAGAGAAGCGGAAGAGAAGATAGCAAATGTATATTTATGAAGCTTGATGAATTTTATTTATACTCATGCATAATCATTCCTTCGTTCATTCGGACGCTAGTCTAAAATTTGTTGCGTAGTGGAAAGAAACCCCGAGACGGGAATGGAAGGTGGGATATCTGTCAACTTGTCTCCGTCCGAACTGCCTTCATTTCGAAATAAGTGATGATGACAGGCCAAGTAGCCAGTGATGCGTATGGAACACCAGAAACCCCTTTTCCTTCTCGATTAGGTTCTGCAGCTACAGTGTTTCCTACTGGGAATTTTTTCGACCCAAAAAAAGATTGGATGATCTAAATTCAACTCAAAGGTAAGTCGACTGGTGAATTTTCTTGCAATGAATAAGTGATATTTGGATTGTCGTTAAAAAAAAGGTATATCTCAGCTGTCAGATTTGATTTGAATGAAGAGGCAATTAATTATGAAAATCACCTTGTCCAGATAAGCCACCATCGGTGTGGCTTCTGAAATTAATTAATAATGACTTGAAAATTGGCTAAGGCTTTCGTTTTGTTTCGCGTGCAGTCATGGCGAATTATGATCTGAAGTGGAGCCGTGGGCCGGTTAAGCAATTTAAAAGGGCGATGTTATCCCTTAAATAAGCCACATATATTTTTTTTTCTCTTGTAGCAAGCTCTACAAATGTTTCCAATTTGGATCATCAGGTAATTTATTACGCATATAAGTATAAAATCGAATTTAAAAAATGGTTAATTTTCAGAGCATTCCACTATCGGTCCCCATAAATTAAAAGATTCAATTCTATTTATTAGTATCGAAAAAGTTAACGAGATCCCCTGAAGAGATTGTTGAGTGGGTTATGTTATTTCTTTCTAGTACCTTTATAATTGCTTTTTCTTTTATTGATACACGTATTTCGTCTTCTTCACATATAAGTTAAAATGGTGGCAAAAAATGCAATTGCAGATGCTGCAATCAGATCTTGAGGAATCCGCATGATTTAGAAAAGGCAATTTTGCCCATCATAAACAAACGTTTTATGGTATAAACGAAGCCATGCAAGTGTGTACAAGCGGTTGGCAGAACACAGATTCCTCGAAACAAATTTATCGTTGTGTTCTTATCCAGGTAATCAATAAGCAGTTCCAAAGCGTCTTTACGGCAGCCCAATATACGGCTGCTTTACTACAATGCTATGATAATGCTTCATTGATACTATTTTGCTTTCTAAGTGCTTTTTACAGGCTACAAGCATTTAAATAGCATTAGAAATGCAGCTTTACAACCTATAGCTAACAAGATGCTGATATAATGCTAATAAAATGCTTGTAACATGTGATATGCAGGTTAAGGGTTGATTTACTGCATATGCTAATGCTTATTGGTTACCTGTGTAGTGCCTTGGCAGTCGAAGCAACCGTTGGGTCTTTGTTCAACCGTCAACATTTTTTAAATATGGGTGAAACAATTAGGCTTTTTGACGTTTAATCACCTTTCCCATTCTAGCACATGCAGAGGAATGATGGTTTGTTTTCCTCCAAAAGATTTTCCTTCTTACTTGCTCTCCTTTGCTTTAAATGGCGCTGTAGTGTGCTTACGTTCAAAGTTACTAAGCCTAGTACCACAGAATGCCTCAACGCTATTGGCCACTACTGGAATTGCGTAGAAGGTAGGGACTTAGCATCGGGTACCATCCCATTGTGTTGTTGCAGTATGATGCTCCATCTAGTGAAGCACCATACTGCAAACAATGAGCGCTGTATATTAACGATTACCCCGTGCTTGGAATAGGGTCCTGAGGTGCTTAAGCCGCTCCCTACCCTATTCTATTTTTATATTAACTCATCATCACACTCCGATCTCCCTCTCATCAAGTTTGCTCTTCTTTATGAAATAAACGAAGCCATGCAAGTGTGTGCGAGCGGATTCATTGCTTTATCGCTGAGTGCCTCGACAATCGAAGCAATTGTAGGACTTTTATTTCAAACATTTCACCTTGTTAAAGCGGATGAATTGTAACTATCTACAGTCGTTATAACGCTGGTGGTCACGAACCGAATCTCGATTGAGAACCGTTAGTTTTATTTTTTTGTGAGCCATTGAACTTTCGGACTCCAATCTCATACTTAACAACTAATATACTGAACAACCTCACACACACATTGAATTTTTCAAAGCGAATTGATGTGTTGCTTTTTTTCCCGCGACTATGTTGCACTTTTTCTCCAAGTTGCGGTCCATTACGAGAAATGATACAAAATCATGCAAAATTGCATTATAATCTTGCTTTTTTGATTGGAGTGTTCCTACAGACTTCTTCAAGGCTTCGGAAGTTTGAACATAGGACTTAATCTTTCTTTCCTATACCAAGTGTCATTTTTAAATTATGAAATATGAGAGTTTTACAATAAAGTCAAAGATTTTGAACGTTTATAAAGTACCTTTTTCTGAATGGATTGACTTTGTTCATGCAACATTCAATTGAAAAATTAACGATTTGCGTAAACATTTGCATTGCATAATGTTGGTATAAATAGTTCAACTAATGATTGGACTCGGAAAAAATGCGACACTTTGTTTTGGCTGTAACTTTTTATCGCTTGAGTAACAATTCATGAAATTTTGGGTAATACTATTTTAGAGTGTTATGTTTATGTGTACAAAATTTTATTGCGATCAGTCAATTAGTTTTCGAGATGCATTCGAAACAAGAAGAGCTACGCCAGCAAATTCTTCGGCGACTAATGTAAAGCGTGCCAAAAAAAAAGAATGGGCGTCCTCAAGACTCGTCGGAAGCAGAAGCAGCCAACACAAAGCACCAAACGGGCTGAATCTGTGAAACCGAGGGCTAGAAATCTGTACAACAAACTGCTGATCAAAAAATCGATTATAAAACTCTGCCGGGACCACAGTTTTATACCTCGCCGAAGGGACAGGATGTTCCTAAAAGCGATACGGTCAAAATTTGGTCAATATCAACTTGACGTATTTCTTTCAATTTTGCTTTTAAAAAACCTGAACACCCCTCATTTTGAAGGTGTGTGTGTGGAATGTTGCTCCTATTTTGATTTTGGAATTCACTCTTCAGTTGTCAAAATGCCGTCCAAGCAAGAAGAGCAGCGTATCAAAATTTTGCTCGCGCATCGCGAAAATCCGAGCTACTCGCACGCAAAGTTGGCAAAATCGCTAAAAGTTGCCAAATCAACCGTTACAAATGTAATTAAAGTGTTTGGGAACGTTTGTCGACAGCCAGGAAGTCTGGATCGGGGGAAATCGAAAACCGGAAGCCGCTGAGACGACAAAGAGAGTTGCCGGTAGTTTCAAGCGAAACCCTAACTTATCTCTCCGAGATGCCGTAAATAAGCTGGGTGTATCGTTTACAACCGTGCATCGAGCCAAAAAATGAGCCGGACTATCGACTTACAAGAAGGTAGTGACTCCAAATCGCAATGATAAACAAAATACAACGCCAAAGCGCGATCCCAGAGGCTGTACACGACGATGCTGACGAAGTTTGACTGCGTGGTAATGGACGACGAAACGTACGTCAAAGCCGACTACAACCAGCTTCCGGGACAGGAGTTTTATACGGCAAAAGGAAGGGGAAAGGTAGCAGATATTTTCAAGCACACGAAACTGTTAAAGTTCGCAAAGAAATATCTGGTTTGGCAAGCCATCTGTACCTGTGGCTTGAAAAGCAGCATTTTCATAGCTTCCGGGACTGTCAACCAAGAAATTTACGTGAAGAGTGTTTGAATAAACGTCTGCTGCCTTTCCTGAAGAAACACGGTTGTTCCGTACTGTTTTGGCCCGGATTTGGCATCTTGCCATTACGGTAAAAAGGCCATGGAGTGGTACGCCGCCAACAACGTGCAGGTGGTTCCTAAGGACAAGAACCCTCCCAACACGCCAGAGCTCCGCCCAATTGAGAAATACTGGGCTATTGTCAAGCGGAACCTAAAGAAGACCAAAAAAACTGCTAAGGACGAGCAGCAGTTCAAGGCAAACTGGCTTTCTGCGGCGAAGAAGGTGGACAAGGTGGCTGTACAAAATCTGATGGCAGGGGTCAAGCGTAAGGCCCGGCAATTCGGATTTGGAAAAGCGGAAGCCTAACTGAATATTTTTCCTGAATTTTTATACTAATTGAACTTCAAAAAGAAATTTAATTTGATTTTTTAAATAAACGATTTCACCGATTTACACGCGTTTTCCCTTGACCAAATTTTGACCGTATCACCCTTTAAATCAGTGAAAGTCATTTACACCGAAAAATTCGGCAAGCAGGTGATGATGTGGCAGGCCATATGTGGATGTGGGAAAATATCTCGTCCATTCATAACAACAGACACAAGGGATGGTCAAATCTATGTGAAGGAGTGTCTGCAAAAAGGGTTGCTACCCTTGATCAAACAGCATAACAAGCCTACAAATTTTTGGCCTGATCTTGCTTCCTGTCATTACTCTCAATATGCAGACTAGAGATGCATTACTAGAGAGGTACAGAAGGAACAATGTCGTATTTGTATAAAACGAAATGAATCCACCAAACTGCCCAAAAATTCGCCCTAAACTTTCTGGGCTTTGACGAAAGCGAAGCTGATAAACCACATGAAACCAGCGGATAGTGTTGAAAAAGTTTAGAAAGATTGGCCAAAAGTGGTGGAAGGAGAAAGCAGAAGATGGGCAGAAGCTTAGGAGTAGTGTTAAAGGAAACGTTGGAGAACTCGCCTACCCTACAAAAAATTATGCAAATAGTTATGAAGATGGAAACAAAAAACATTTTTATTTGCTATGTTTGAGGATAAAAAAATCACAGTTTAGTCATATTTTTCGACATAATCTATAGGTATGTTTGTTGGTAAATGGTAGATTTCATACCTCAGGAACATATTGCTTGACATACCTGCACTTTTTGATCAAACTTTTCCACTCAAATCGACCTGTCTGCATCGCTTAAATCCTCCCCTACGACGTGAAATTTTGTGGACCAGGGAGGGTTTTCTTTGACATTCTCGTTGTCCACCAAAATACATGCATCCGATTGCTGCAAAATTCGCAAACTCAATTTCCGGGCCCTTTTTGCAGCGCGTTGCTTCTGTTCTGCACTTTGTTTGGCGATTTTCTGCTTCTTGGAGGTCTTCAGGTTATTTCGTTTCTTGATACGCTGGTTCCCATTTTATTGGCAAAATCACGTGTCGACATTGGTTTGTTCTTCCGAATTAGAGCTGCCACTTTCTGATCCAGCTTGAAGATCGGGGTTCTCTGCCTGCTTCTTGAATGAACTGCTAATCCAAAAAACAGTGTTCCCCAAACTAGGTTATGATGAATTTTACACTTGCGTGATGAATTCCAAAGCGTTTCGCCAATTGTCACATAGCTACACCCTTTTCACTTTTCACTTCTCCCTTTTGTCCAAAACCTTAATTTTCATGTCTTTTTCAATGCGCGACATTTTGGAAACGAGGATTTAAACCGTGCAAACAAGTAAACAAACCAAAAGTAGCAATGAAATGCACAGCATGCTAAGATGAATTTATTAAAATTATCACAAATACACGCGTTCAATGCAAATTGATAGCTTATTTTCGATACATTCCTTAAATCTTTGTTCATAAATGTTGATAGATCTTTTTCAAAATTAATTCCTCTAGATAGAATACAAGAATGTGAAAAATCAACTTTGGTACATATTGCTGGCCTGCAAATTGTGGCCTGCACTAGATCGTTGTGCGATAAGATTGAGACTCCATTTTTTTGTTCAATCGGATTTGGTGCCGATAGAACGAGAAAAAGATTCTTCAAAATCTCGGAACAAAACAAACACAACCTTACCAATAACGATTTATAAAAAAAACAAAGCACATTAAAAGCTGATACTTTAGATTTTGGAGAAACACTTCAAATTGACTGAATATAACAATGATCGCGAAATCTCAACATATCTCTAATGGAAACAAATAGCTGTCTTCCTTTGGCTTCTAGGTTTTGAAGTCGTGTTTTGACGGCGTCATCAGCCATATATTGGGAGACTGCGTATTCAATGTCATCAGAACCTCTCTACCCCGGTAAAAGTTGCTGTCCAGAAGATTTATTCTATACAGGTTTGTATCTTACTGATAGTGGTGGGACATTAGTCTACTCATCACACAGATGAAATCACGGCTTATGTGCAGGTCTTTAAAACCCGCCCTCGATGAAACAATGAAATGATGGAATTCAACAGTTGTCCTAGATTCCCAGTGTCTCAATTGGTTTATTACTTGACAAACGTTGCGCCTACCAGTTGCTCTCCCAAATCTTAAGCCGCAGCCTGCCAACAATTGCAAGGGAGTTCATGGGGCAATACCAAGCGGGAATCATGGGTGCCTGCGCAACTCGGGACCCGATTTTTGCGATTCGGCAAGTGCTGTAGAAATGTCGCGAATAAAAAGTGCCCACACATCATCTTTTCATCGATTACAAATCAGCTTGCGATACAATCGATCAAAACCAGCTTTGGCAGATTATGCACGAATATGAATTTCTGGAAAACTGACGCGGGTGGTCAAAGCAAAGATGCATCGAGTAATGTGTGTCGTCGGAGTATCAAGGACACTCTCGGGTCTCTTCAAATTTTGAAGAGAGTTACGGAAGGTGATGGATTGTCGTGTTTGTTGTTTAACATTGCATTGGAGGGTGTGATTCGAAGAGCTGGAATAGATACGAACGGCACGATCTTCAGGAAATCCAACAATTTGGCATCGCCGACGACATTGGTATCGTAGCACGTAACTTTGAGACGATGGCGAACTCGTACATCAGACTTAAGGCTGAAGCTGGTAGGAATAGGCTTGTGATTAATGCGGTGCAAACACAATACATGAAGGCAAGAGGCTCACGAGAAAACAATGTTCCCACCACGAATTCAAATCAACGGAGATGAAATCGAGGTAGTAGACGAATTTGTTTATCTGGGCTCATTAATGATCACCGATAACGACACCAGCAGAGAAATACAGCGGCACATTATGGCAGGCAATAGTGCCTACGTTGGACATCGAAAGATACAAAGTTCGAACGAACTACAAAGTTGACCATCTATAAGACCGGTAGTTCTCTTCGGCCATGAAACATGAGCACCAACGCGGCCTTGGTTTCTTTGAACGGAAGGTGCTGCGCATCTACAAAGGAGTGCAGATGGAAGTCAGAACGTGGAAGAGGCAAATGAAACACAAATTGCATCAGTTGCTGGAAAAACGTCCCATCGTACACATCGTTTAAATCGGTCGACAACGATGAGCTGGGCATTTTGTAAAAAAGTCGAACGAGAGCCCTGTTAAAATGGTGCTTGAAAATGAACCGAAGGGTACAAGAAGAAAAGGCGTGCAACGAGCAAGGTGGATCGATCAAGTAGAATGCAACCTGCGGACTCTCGGCAAGCAGCGAGGCTGGTGAGGTACAGGGTGCGGCAGACAATAATGCGAAAATGTTCAAACTTGAGGATTGGGTTAATTCATGTAGCTAGTGACTAATTTCTGTAGAAAGTGTATTTGTTTATGTTGAATTTCAAGTGCTGCATTCAAATATTCTATTTGTTTTATTGCAAATTCGTCAAAATTTTCGCGAAAGAAGTGATCACCAGTTTGTTGCTCGCCCAGAAGAAGCCGAAAGAGATTGCCAAGGTGGTAGGGTGCCATTTGGCAACAGTTTACCGCAGGATGGTCCTAAGCAGCGGAAGCCGGGAAGCGGACGTCCGCGCTATGCACGCACGCCAAACGTGATCAAATCGGTCCGTGCAAAAATTGCTTGCAACCCGGTGCGTTCCATAAGAAAACTTGCAAAAGAAGCCAATATTTCGGAGAATTCCATGCGGAGAATCATCAAAGAAGATCTGCATGTATCTTCCAGAGCCAGAGTGAAACGCCACTTGATTACGGACCGAGTCAAGGAACTACGATTGACTCGTTCCAAGAGATTGCTTTCCTTGTTGAAGAAGGAAAAAAACTGAAAATCCTGTTCTTTGACGAAAAGCTTTTCAGCATCGATGCTGTTGCCAACAGCCGCACGGACCGGTTCATTTCAGCGCAGAAAATGGAGAACGTTCCGGAAAAAGTGAAATTCAAATTTCAAACCAAACATCCGGCTGGTGTCATAATGTTTGACTTGGTGGCGTCCAACGGTTTGAAAATACCGCTTGTTTTCATTGATGCTGGAGTTAAAATCAATACCGAAGCGTATATCGTTATTTTAAAGGACCAAGTGCTTTCCTGGGTGAAGGCCAACTTCTCCGAGGACCAAAACACTGTCCTACAGCAGGATGGAGCGCCGTGTCACACGTCCAATTGAACCCAACAATGGTTGAACGATAACATGAAGTTTTGGCCGAAGGATTTGTGGCCCCCTAGCAGTCCAGCTCTTAATCCGTTGGATTATTCGATTTGGGCATATGTTGAAGCACGAGCCTGCAAAACATCACACCCTAGTGAGAAAACCCTGAAGTCAACCATAACACGCACATGGCAGTTAATGTCGGAGGACTACATCCGTAAGGCATACTCTGGCTTCCGGCGTCGGCTCAAGGATGTTATTAATAAAAATGGAGGACACATAAGTTTGTTTAAAAGGACTTTATAGGATTTACACTCGAAAATGTTGATATTATTGCTTGAATTAGTTGAAAATGGGAGTGAAAGAAATAGAAATTTTCACATTATTTTCTGCCGCACCCTGTACAGTCGTGGACCGAATACAATGAATTAAAAAAAAATACAATTTCTCTGTACAGCACCGGCCTTGGTCTGATTGAAGATGAAGAAGAAGAGGTGCAAAATTCGTAACAAAAATCTATAACTCGAAAACAATTAACTTTAGACACATGATGTCTTCGGAAGATTTGACTTAAAACATGAGATCAATCGTTTGGTTTGGTTCAAAACTTTGTAGGGATGACTTTAAGGGCATCAAATGATTCACACTTTGATGATAGTTGCGTCTTCTTATTTTCTTCGTTTTAAGCATTTTGAAGGTTATTGCTTTCACAATTAGCTTATTGCTTGCTCTCAACTTAGTTTTCTTAACGCACTTCCACAGCTATTAATTGAGAGCCTTTGATGCCAGGTACCATTTTAACATTAGTATGATCACAGAGAACAGATATTGATGTCCATATACCTTTTCTTGAAAATCGTGTGTAAAAGTCAGTATGGGCTGCCGGTATAAGAAGTAAGTGCTGGGAAAACCAATAAAACTTTTCAGGTTATGTGCTAGGCATTTTATTGATAAACATTTACATTACAGTTTCGCACAACTGCAGCGCCGCCTACCAGGAGCATAATGAAATATATTTGAAATGTCGGTTTATAGTTTTACACAAGTAGCAGACCGAAGATGAACGTCTGTTCTCTGTGGTATGATTGTGTGGCAAGTACAATCATACCCTATGCTCATGGAGTCGAGAAATTTTGCTTTATGAAAAACTCCTAAACCAAACCGGGAATCTAACCCAGCAACTTCCAGCATGGTGGTGCTTTGTAGTTGCGCCGTTACCGACTGAGCTAAGATAATTGCTAGTTATTGTATTAAAAAATTGAATAGGTTGGAGTGAAAGAAATATCCATTTTTGCAAGATATGTTAGTCCCTTATTTGCAAATATTTGCAAATACAAATTACTCATTTTAAAATAAGTAGTTTTGCATTCTTGTTTCTGCAAAATTTTCGATCAGCAGCATCAACCATCAAAGAGCGAAACAACGTGAGTTTCTTATGGAAATGTTTATTTTTAATTTGAATACATCTACATTTGTTTAATAACACATATATCACAGACAAACAGACATAACACATTGAATACTTTGCACTACAAATCATTGTCACTAACACACCTCTGCCATCTGTTGAGCTCACTGTAATGGGTGAACAGATGGCGGTCGTGTGCATACGTCAAACGTAAGAAAATCGACATGCGCCTACCTGTGGCGATACTATCAACTAAGAAACATTTGAATTGACCGTTTAATTCGTAATTGATGAAGAAACTGCAAGTGTTTTGATTGTCTGTCTGTCCTAACATATTTAAAATTTGTTTACTCACATTTATTTGTTTACATAATTAAGTGTGTCATAAATTTCTCTACCCCACACCCTTTTCTGGTTTGCAGTTATTATTTTATTTTATGAGCAACCAACGAAATCATCAAAGACCTATTAACCGGAAAATCTGTTGGGGAGTCCTGCCACTTATTTATTTTACTTATCCAACTTACTTATTTTAATAATATTTATGTTGGTACTATCTTTGTCGAAGTGCTCTCTGCTAATTTCAACCTTGGCCATGTGTAAGTTCATTGAGCGTTCGCAAACAAGTAAAGCCACGGTTTGGCTGACGATGATGGCAAAAGCTTTCAGTTTTACGGCGACAGAGCCATCGTTGTTAAATTTTATAGAGAAAATAAGAACATCCAAATGGTATAATCAAGATTGTTTCGGCGAACACTTTCGAAATAATTTGAACATTTAGGAACTGTTAGTTTGATGTTTTGTTGTTCTGCTGCAATCCGGAAACGATGGAAAGTCAAAACGTCAATGTCACGGCATGTCAGAACGTGGATGTAGTAAATTATTCCTCCAGTAATAAACATGGTAAATTTAAATATATTTTCCATTGCTTGCTTCCGAGCCACTAAGACGGAAGATTTTCTGCATCAATAATGGAGCAGTAAGCGTCATAAATGTCATCACCTGGACACTTGTCGTAAAATAAAGCCATTTCCAGTGCTACGTAGAAGGATCTATTTTAAACTGCCTTTCTCTCCCTCTCTTCTATCTGAATCCCATAGAAAATGCGGCTCCTTAAAGCTTTTCCTTTGTTAGCAAGTGGGTGACATGAGGGGCAAAATAAAATCGAAAATAACCCATCGGTTGGCTAGAACAACAACACCTTTAGGTGTGAATATATTTGGTACTGTATGACGTGAGTAAAATGTTTATCGTTGAAAAAAAGATAGAAATTTATGACGGTCTATTTTATCATGGTTCACTGTCTTTATTTCGGTTGTGGGTGTATTTATCGGACATAATTTCTATTTTTATGAAGGACTTCCGGTAGAAGGACTTATGGTTATTTGATGCAAGATTTACATAGTAAGCTGGCGCTTCACATAGCTCGTCGGTAAGTGCACGGTTTACTAAGCCAGAGGGAGCGGGTTCGATTTCCGGTCAGGTCCAAGGAGATTCTTTCGGGTTGCAAATTTGCTCGACGTCGCTGTTCATAGAGTATCATTGTGTTTGGCATACAATAAACAAACTCATTTATTGGCGCCGGTATCGAAAGTTGTCAATTAATAACAGTGAAAAGTGCTTCTATAATACGAAGTTGAGAGCAAGCTAAGCCGGAAAGCTCGTATAGAAGAACATTAAAAACAGGTAGAAGATGATAGTAAGTTGATTTCTCGTTCTCCTTAAAAAAAAACACTCATCGCTTCAGTCAAGGATATGGTTTATTTTGGACTGTAGCATCAAGAGAGCAACATTTTTCCAGAAATAATCATTGAGTGACGTGAGCAAGCAATGACCTCCAACGAATCCACGTTCGAAAAGTTTTCACATAAACTAAAAACAAGCGGAAAAGCATCAAATAGTTTCCTCCTGTTGATTAGTCTTATCGGATTTTATAGTAGAGATGGTTCGAGCGAATCCAGTGATTTTTTTCTGACCACCAATATCAATTTCCGTCTTTGAAAATCAGCAGTGAACCTCATTTACCTTTCGGATACAAATCAATTTGTCTCCTAGTATAGCTGGCTCCAATATCAAAACATCCAAAAGAAAATGATCCCCTGTTTGATAACAGCCTTCTTTCAATGTTCATCTTCGACTTTGATGACCTTATCTTCTCAACAAACCGAGCGCAACATGGAGGAGAGAAAAATCTTTCGGCTCTGATCTGCCGGGAACACCGGCAGGAAGTCAATCAGTCCATTTCCAATTCAAATTTCACTCCATTAGTCTGTAACAAACAAAACTTTATTACCGATTCAATCAATTTTCAGTTCGGTTATAATGTTAGGGGCGGGTATTCAACGTCGTTCTGAGCTTGACTCTCGCGTTGGTAGCAATCCCGTGACAACCGACGACGCTGTAGGCGATGCACACTGCTTCCCGAGGGGCGAACCCATGTCGAAAATTTAAAAAAAAAATCGACTATCTGCAGAAGACGTCATCCGTTTGTTAACCTCCACATCATACAAATTTCAAATATGCGTAGATTTTGTCCATCTTCACAAATACACAACAGTGCACAGGAAGCGGTATGCAATGTCAGCGATTGTCAAAGATCTTCCCTCGTCTCAAGTTCCTACCAGGATCGCTTTGAGGCAATCTCTGGAGCTGTATGTGGCGTAGCGAGATACAATAGGTGTAATGAGAAACGTTTGAATTCCACAGGCGTTGTGGTATTAATAGCCGAACGCTGCTAGGGAGATACACTGGCAAAACGAAAGGTAAATATTCGATTTCCCAGCGTGCGAAAACATATAACAACACCGTTGGGCGCTGTGGAGGGCATTAAATCGCAATAAACATAAATATAAACATTAACCAGGCGGCGATAATGAGAACTCTCTTCGACGGCAGGCAGAAAACGAGAATAGAGGCGTAAAGCGAAGTCACATTTGTACAAACACCTCCTCACAAGGCCGAAAGCGAAGAAAAGCAGCAAATGAAGCGGAAGTGATTGAAAAACAATTTCCGGCTTTTTTCTTCCTCCCTGAACATGTTTGTCTTTGACGTAAGTTGTTCAAAGGAAGATAGGATCGTGTTGATAGGGGGACGGAAAGTAAAACGCGTTTTCTCAGAAAATTATAGATTTGTATTACCTGAAAATCTTAATAAACGTCTTGGTGAGTGTAAGCTTTTTAGTGAAATACCTGACTCTAGTATTAGTACACGACACTGAAGTTAGAATTAAATGGAAAGCATATCTTTCTTCTCATTGTCTTGTTAAATAAATGTGTTTATTTCATGAAGTACTGTTAGACAGCTTCGGAATATATTTTTTCATTGCACTAAACAACTGTCGGAAGGCCACTCGCAAAGGTGTAGAATTTTTTTGCAAGTAAGCTTAATTACCTTCCATGGGTAATTCATCAATAGCAATTGTCTGTCTAAGCTTTGTTTTTATCACCATTCGAAAAAAGTTTATTTTTTTAATGCAAACGTTAATTGAAAAAATGGCGTCACTCGAAAAGCAACGTCGCGAATTAATTTTGCGCAAGTACTTGGAAAATCCTCAGCTCTCTCATCGGGACATCGAAAAACAACTCGGAATCGAGCAGTCAACGGTAAATCGTGTGATTACACGTTTCTACGAAACTCTGAGCATCGCACGAAAGGAGAAATACGGTCAGAATGGCTGTTCTATTAGTGATCAGGATCACAAGCGTGTCGTGTAAGCGCTTAAGCGGAATCTCAATGCTTCGGTCAGGGATATGGCCAAAAAGTTCAATCTGTCCAAGCCTTTGGTTCAGAGAACCAAGAACTGGGAGGGAGTCCATGCGTCCAAAATGTAGAAGGCTCCAAATCATGACGAACGGTAAAATACGGTGGGAGAGTCACGGGTCAGAAAACTGTACACCCAGATGATGATGAAGCGTCATTGTCTCATCATGACTGACGTCAAGGCTGACTTCCGGCAGTTTGCGGGGCTACTATTCTTCACCGCCCAGCACAAGTTTGATGTTCCGGAGGAAGCCGAAACTTCCAAAGTTTGCCAAAAAATACATGATTTGGAAAGCGATCTGCTCGTGTGGCAAACGGAGCGCCGTTCGGGACTACCGGGACTGTAAACGGGGAGATCTACCTCAAGAAGTGCCAACAGAAACGACGTCGCCAGTCGGGCGGGAATAGGCTCAGATGACCCCATACCTATCTTACGCTGATCCGACTCTGAACACAGTTCCCCACGAAGGGCCATGCCAACCCTCGCATGGCCTCCCGCCTTGCATAGACAACCATGGGATCACAATAGCGACTACTCCACGTGGGCTTGGATGACGGCTAGAGGGGACCCAACAACATGGAGGAAACGAAGAAAACCCAGGAGAAAGCGAATCCGTTAGCTAAAGGCGGCCTAGTGAGGTCCCCACCACGTTAAACGGTGAGATTGGGCGTGAGCGACACGTACGGTAGTGCTACGGCATCGGATGCAGGTGTCACCAAGCTAGGCGTGGCCGTGGATGGGCCAGTACTCATCCGGGCCATGGATAGGATGCAGGAAACCCTTCCTAAAGTGTTGGAGGTGTCTGAGGAATAAGACGCGATTATTGGCTTTACGTCATTGCGTAACAACATTGCGTAACGAACATTCAAACTTAGTCTCCTTAGGCTACGCGTGACCATGCAGGCTGCATGCAAGGAGAGAGAAGAGCTGGAGGCCAAACTCCTAGCTTAGCAAAGTGCCAAAGACTTGGCACGGCTAGCAGCTATCGAAAGGGTGAGGTATATAGCCTCGAAGCAGACATAGACGGAAGCATCCGTCTCGGTCGGAGAGTCCACCCCATCCATCGGTGCGGGAACCTTCAAGCGGACTAGGCAATCCCCGGACGAAACGGTACCGGGCATTTCTAAGAAGCGTATCGTGTCAGAAGCCCCAGTACGGAAGCGAACCTACGCGAACGTGGCGGCGGGGTCAGAGTGTCCATCCTCGTGACTAGCTCCAGCTGGCCGCAAAGAGAGAGGCCCCGGCGCTAAGCCCAGCGCGAAAGGCGTGACATCCAGATCGCGTGTTGTCTCAAGCCCTGGAGGGGGTCCGAGCACTAGTGGGACTAGTGAGGACCCCAGGCGTGGCAGGGAAAGCCATTAATGGGTTATATTTTATTGTCTGAAAGTTTGAAAAGGATCGGTCAACTAAGTAGTTTTCAAGAGCGTATTTTTTCGTGGTGCAACAATGTGGTTGAAATGTGTTGTTCGAGCATGAGTGATGATTATGATGATGATGCTAATGTTGTGTGGTATGCTGCTAGAACATAAAATACAAAAGAATATTACTCATCCAGGATGTGTAACATATTAAAAATCAACGACAATTTTTTATTACATTTTTGTGATGGGAGCGTTTTTTCGACGTAAAATTATTGTGTCAGGAGAAGTGGTTAGCTTTAGATCGATAACATTCTTTCCGTCTAAGATCTTCACATTAGTCGAATACAAATATTTCTAGTAACAACATTTAGAAAAAAAAAGTAGGGTATGTGTCCCTTGACTCAGCCTATTATGCAATGATTGATTACGTTTTTTATTATAACTCATAAAGTTTTTAAGCTGTAAGCGAGATTCAACTAGTTAGACACTTTCTAAGATAAGTTTGATAAGACCTTTGATAGAATGTATCACGAAAATTTACACAACTCTTTTTATAAATAAAAAAACATTCAAGAGATGTAGATTAGGGTGTCCCAAATTTCTTTTTTATCAGAAAACCTTGGGGCTCACCTTCCAAATGATAGCTAAGGGTGTAACAACCAAACTTTTCTATGGCGACAATGTTGTGAAATGCTGTTTAGAGGTCGCTAATATAAGTTTTTGGAAAAAACTCCCATTTTCTTACCAAAAATCAAAAAAATATTTCTAGTTTATACAAATCTAACAAAAACTATACCTTTTATATTTTTAACAAATTGTTCATGGCCCAAACTATAAGAGAACACAATTTCACGATTGGATTCAAGGCAGTTATTTCGTCACTATTGTTATAATTTTGCTAATTTACAATATTTACTCATATAAAAGTGTACCCAACATAATGCTATTATGAACTTAATACAATAGAAAGATGCGAAAATTTATGAGAGACAAATATGCCAAAGAAAGTAACGGTCTATCTTCAAAGCTTGCTGAGATATTCGAAATTTAATGAATTTACTGAAACGTTTTTGTTCAGAATTCAAATGATTTAATTAAATAAAACGGCTGCTATGACAAGAACACTGCATATCAGTATTATATTAAAAGCCAAGTTAAAACTTGAATGACTAACAATATAAGTTCTTCAATATAAATAAAGAGAATATGACAGTAGCCTCATTGTTTTGATATGGTGCGTGTAAAATGAGTTACCTTTATTGATCGATTCTCCTAGAAATCTCAGTAGGCGCATTCTGTTTGATGCAGCTAACATGGCTGTTTACATACTTGCTTTCTACGGTTCCTATGCAACAGTTGTTCAGTTGTATTAAAAGTAGTAACATGCACGGTAGCAATAGACTATTATTATAGACTATTACAAATACTTCCGTTTTTTTTTCATTATTGATGGCTTTCTTTCTTTTCAAGGCCCGCCAGCCAATACCGGAAAACATCAAAAACAATTTTCCAAAAAACAAGACTTTAGTTGTTCATTTTGATTCGAAGCAAATGGTGTTCAAACGAAGGAAAACCGAAAAACGCGCTATTAGTGACAGGTTCGGATTTTGATGAACATAATAAACAGTATTTTCCTTCAGTCTGGAACAGGACGAAATCAGTAGCGGAAGCAGTATTTGCAAGCCTACAGTCCTAAGATTTGGATAAAATCTTAATCGGAAAATGTTACGACACCACACGTGTCAATTTTGGCGGAAAAAAACAAGCAACGTCTTCACTGCCTGTAACCGCATATCAGTCCCATATTACTTTTTGATGTTTTTAAGTTATGTTGCGCAATTGCCTTATTTTTATCATATTTTTGAAAGCAATAATAAAATATAGCAGTTAGTTACAAAAAATGTGAAAAAAATATCAGGTCGGTTTGTCCCATCTTGAAAGTAACCGCATATGAGTCCCATTATTGAAATAACCGCATATGAGTCCCGTTTTTGAAGTGGCAGTAAAATTAAAATATTTAACACCTTTTAGAATTATGGCTGTATTTCTTAAATGTTTAATCCTTCTTAGAGACATAACAAAATAATAAAGTAAGCAAAAAATGTAAATGTAAACAGGAATAATAGTGGAATAAAAATCCATTCTACCAATCAGTCTTACGTTTGTCCAGTTTGAGACAATACAATTAAAGATCTCTTCTTCTCTTCCTCAATCAATGGTAAAATGGTTTTAAGTTAATTGGTATTACTATCAGCGTCGACGCCTCGAGGCTGGCTTTTCTTTTTCAATTGACCTTCCAGATCAAAATCGTCAGCTGAAATTAGTTTTTCTTGTTTGTTTGTAAAAAATTTGCAGCATTTCAAGTCCTCACCTTTTACAGAGTTACTGTAGTGGAAATACAGGGATCCTTACTTCACGATAATATATCTGTGGAAACCAAATTGCTGCTCTCTTTGATGCATTCAAAATTTTCCAAAATTACGACATGAGCAAGGCGCCGCGCCGTCTTCCTGTTAAGTCACGATTCCGAAATTGTTTTTTTGCGATTTTTTGTTCCGGTGTTCATTGATTCCGTCTCTGTGGCGAAAAAAACTACTATCTGAATCATGATCCGCATGTATAAAACGTGAAACATCATTCAATACATCACGGACCATCTCTTGATCTGCATTTGAAGATGGAGCATATAAAGCTGCATCACTTTGAGGATCACTATCCACTGACACAAGTTTTTCCGCTTTTATGGAACAAGAACTTTCACATATTGCATCATCACCTGAGTGCTTTTTAAACTGATCTGCATTTGAAAATAAGAATTGGCTCACATTATCGAATTGCCATGATCCTTTTCTTTCATGTCCGACAAGAAAGAAGTGAAATTCGACCAAAACCCTTGCATTTTTTCACGATTTTAGATGGAAAAAGCTTACCGGCTCGCATCAAATTCACAATCTTCATCGACAGAACTTTCATCATTATCACCAAAATAACTCTTGATTAGCTCTAGGACATTTTGATTTCGTAAAGAAATGTGAAATTTCCGTCAAACACAAGCTTAGAACAGCAATTTTCAACTCGTTCCAGTTGGTCAAATATTGCATAATACGCTAAATAACGGGAACAGGTTTCGCGTCTTTTTACACTCAGTAGCAAAAAAAAAGCCGAGCTAAATTTTGCTTCCAAAAACCGCGTTGTTCAACTTTCTGTTACATTGTCAATTATCAATATGTTTGGCTGAAAATTTGACAATTTTATAATCAATGTATAGACCTTTTGTGACCAAAATTTCATGTTGATTAAATTTATGAATTTGGAGTTATCATAACATATGTGAAAAAAGTCATTTTTGGACATATCAATTTCAAAAATTCGTACTTCTGTGAAAAATTCAGGTAGCATATTGAAAATTTCTTCATTGCTTAAAAACATATAGAAAATAATGTGGACAAAATTTGAACTGTTTCCATAAAGTGGTTTGGACTACAGCTGACGTCAAAGTTGACGCACCAAAATGGGCATTTCTCTTTTTCACCTGATACTAACCTTTCTGAAATATCGGTGCAATAAAAAGCCGAGGTGAATTCATTTTATTAATACACATGATTTGTTACGCGAGAAATATCCCAAATATCTAGTGTAACCCACGAAAAACTTTGAAAATATGGCATTCAGTATGAATTGGGTTGTGAAAACTACGTATACAGTGTTACACAGTATTATTAATAAAATTCACCTCGGCTTTTTTTTTTGCACCGATATTTCAGCAAGGTCAGCATCGAGTGAAAAAAAGAAATGCGCATGTTGGTGCGTCAACTTTGACATCAGCTGTAGTCCAAACCGTTTTATGGAAACAGTTCAAATTTTGTCCACATTATTTTCTGTATTTTATTAAGCTATGGAGCAATTTTTTACATGCTACCTAAATTTTTCACAGAAATACGGATTTTTGAAATTGCTTTGTCCAAAAATGACTTTCTTCACATATGTTATGATAACTTCAAATTTATAATTTTTATCAACGTGAAATTTTGAAAACAAAAGGTTTATATATTGTTTATAATGATGTTAAACTTTCAGCCAAAAATATTGATAATTGACAAAGTTACAGGAGGTTAAACATGGAGTTTTTTGCAACCAAAATTTTGCTCGGCTTTATTTTTGCTACTGAGTGTATGTTCAAAATTTATAATTCTACAGTTTTGGCCACGTTACATGGGAAGGAAGGCGTGTTGAACATATCTTATGAATGTACTACATAGTGAGATGAGAGTTAAGACGTTCGGAAAATTCCTTACGTAATATTTGAACAAAGCCCAGACAAAGCATACCGCATCAGTGCGATATTGTTGAACAAACAGAATGAGACTGGTATACGATTACATTTATGGTTGATAGACAAAGTAACTGCATATTTTGTCCCAATGCGTTTTTTCCTCAAAGACACATGTTTTTAATTTGTTTTTGATTGTATAGTAAACAATGCATACTATTACATATAAACTATCTAAATATAGAGTAAAAAAATACGCCAAACAGGCTGAATCAAGAAAAATGTTTTCCCAACTTGAATGATCGTTTTCTCGGTTTGCTGATTTTCAATATGGGACTGATATGCGGTTACAGGCAGTTCACCAGATAACACTTTGTTCAAAATGTTCCGAAACGAATGGGACAAGATAGACACGAGCAACTATACCGAAATTCCCAAAGGTATAGGACTTAATGCCTTATTTTTTAGTTTCTAGTAATGTATTTATTTTTTGTAATTCTCAGGAGTGAAACCGAGAAAGTCTTCTTCTCTCATTTTGCAAGGACTCGATACGCAGAAGTTTATACGGGAAGACTACGCCGAACTTCTTCAGCTAGCTTTGATGTGTCTTGGGGACAAATGTTTCACGAAGTTTCGACGGCCAGGTGTACTTACTCACGCGAGATGGATGGCAAAAGCCATATATGGACTAAACATGTACCTACTCCGATCCCAATTTACTGTGCATTCAGATTATGAAACTAATCTGCTGCGTTTCGTATTTTTGTAGTGCGAATATACTTAAAAGGGTCGTAAAACACACCATCAGTGACGTCTGCGCCATCAAATGATTTGAAATTTGGGCCGGATGGCATCTTACTTAAAGAAGATCCTTCAAATTAGAGCAGCAACGTTGAGTACTTGCAACTCAGACGAAAATGCAATAGTTTATGCGTGATAAATGACCCAGCAGAACGTGCTCTAGGATTAGTAGGTGACTTGAACGAGTATGGTCCAACTTCTAGGCCTGAAAAACATGAAATGATGTTGACGGTAGCTAAAAATAGAAAGCTACAAAATGATTCCATTAAGACCTCTGTCGGGCAATATTTAACAACGTTAAATAGTGACTAGTTTTGTTATTTAAGTATATATAAACTATTCCAGCGAACATAAAAAAAAAAATCAAAACTTCTAAAACTGTGCATTCCATCAATTCAGAAAATTTTGAATATCTTTGGCAAATTTGTTGGTCATAAATCTTTGCATCTTTTTTTTTTTGTATTAACTTTATAATATCATTATGTTGGGTACACTTTTATATGAGTAAATATTGTAAATTAGCAATATACTCATGGTTTTGCAAAATTTTAACAATAGTGACAAAATAACTGACTCGAATCCAATCGTGACATTGTTTTCTCTTATAGTTTGGGCGATAAACAATTTGTTAAAAATATAAAAAGCATAGTTTTTGATAGATTTGTATAAACTAGTACAGGTATACCTAGATAGTACGTACATCAACTTTCTCATTTCAAACTGCAATTGCATAAAAACTGCTGATTGCATCTGAAATCTAATAAGACCAAAAGAAAGAACAACTTCTGTTCTTTCTTTTGGTTGTACTAGTTTTCTAGTGTAATCAGTAGTTTTTATGCAATTTTGATTTGAAGTGATGAAGTTGATGTACGTACTATCGAGGTATACCTGTAATATTTTTTTGATTTTTGGAAAGAAAATGGGAGATTTTTCAAAAAACTTATATTAGCGACCTCTAAACAGCATTTCACAGCATCGTCGCCATAGAAAAATTTGGTTGTTACACCCTTAGCTATCATTTGGTAGGTGAACCCCCAGGTTTTCTGATAAAAAATCATTATGGGACACCCTGATGTAGATTTAATGTCGGTCTATGGGCACCAAATTGATTCTATTGATGGATGCAACTTCGTCTTATTCGATGGATTTATTACAAAATGCAGTCTTTGATAGGTTTTTTTTCTCTTATTTTTTAATTAAAGCATTGCTAGCTGTATTAGATTAACTAAATTTAACATTTCATTAAACAAACTCAAGTAAAACTTCCTCAAAACACTTAAGTGATGTTTATATATTCTGCATCGACCATTCAACAATGAAAACATTATAATTCACTATACAATGATTTTGTTCCTTCAGTTTGTGTTTAGATGAGCCACTTGAATATACTCAATTTCATATTCATGCATTTCTATTTGAAATTTCACCTGGATGTGTCGAACGGTATTGCCCACAGCATCATGACGAAGGATCTGGGATACAAACCATACAAGGAACGCAAGGTTCACCGGGGTAACGGTGGCTAGAACGAAGAAGAGGTTGAACAGAGCCAAACTGATACTTTCGTGACACGCAGGTCAGGAGTTCGTGTTTTCTGATGAGAAACTCTTTGTCTCGCAACAGCCACACAATGTCCAAAATGAACATCATCGTCCCAAATAAACATCCTGCCGTTCCAGAGTGCCACGTCAGTGATGTTTGGGGGGCATAAACAGGCATGGGAAGCTTCCACTGGTGTTTATCGAGAAACACGTGAACATCAACGCCGCGTACTATAAGACCGAGGTTCTGACGAAGGTTGTGACCCTTTCACTTCGGGACTTCTACGGGAAGGATCATTACGTCTTTCAACAAGACGGCGCACCGGTCCACACACCAAATATAGTCCAAGTGTTGGGAGAATTTGACTGATTTTTTCGATAAGCCTTTGTGGCCACCCAGCTCCCCGGACCGTAATACCATGGACTTTTATGTATGGTCGTTCATGCTAGCCAAGCAGAACAAACATCAAGTGAGTACTATGGACCAATTTAAGAAGCTCATTTCCAAGATCTGGAACGAGATGCCGATGGACCAGGTGCGTGCCGCGTACGATTATTTCGAGAAACGTCTCAAGCTTGTCGTACAGCATAATGGGTGAGTGATGGGGGGGGGGGGGTTGGTTTCAGCTGGCATGCCGTAAAGGTTCTCAATAAACAATGCTTCAATTAAAAATGACTCAGAAAAGAATATCTAGTATTTTCATTTTTTCAACACATTTTTAAAGCGTATTCGAACTTATTGAACACCGTGTAGTTCTATATCAACAGTACGTATAACCCAATGAGATTGTTTCTTATTCTCTCGATGCTGATTCGACTAGGAAATTTTATTGTTTTTCTTATTGATACATTTTTACTTGCTGGTAAGTTTTACCCCATTTCCCTCGTTTTCAGTCTATGGCTGATATAAATAGACGAAGCGAAGATGTAAGCAACAATTTTCATCCTTTCTTGATTCTCAACGTCTACCATCAGCATTTTACGACTCAGGCGTGGACAAATTAACGTTTAGCTGTGCTTGGCTTTTCGTTCCTTGTTGGTGACGCAAGGAATAAAAAGTTTGTGCTCGCCGTCCTGAACTTATTGCACGCTGCGTCGTCTGAGGCGGTGTGAATTTTGAATCGCTGATTGATTGGATTTTATTCAAAATAGAGTTTAATCGATTTTCTACCGTAAACACGATGTGATACTTTAAGGTATCAATCATTTTATAAGGTTGAATTCTTTCTGAACTTTTTGGAGCGCAGCTAAAGTTGTTAATCGATTGCATTCCGTGGTAAGTTGGGTCAGTTGGTTCCATTGCTTTGAAGAGCAATGTTTTTATTTATAAGGGAAGGTCCATTAATTATGTCACGCAGTAAGGGGGAGAGGGGTTTTGGAAAACGTGGCAACCCATACAAGAAAAAAATAAAAACCATACAAAAAACGTGACAAGGGGGGGGGGAGATTAAAAATCAACTAATTGAGTGACATAAATAATGGACGTTCCCTAATGGGATGTAAGAAAATACATATGGCATTTTGTTACAATGAAATTAGAACGATTACAAGTACTCAAAATATTGTTTGAAAGTACTCAAAATTGGATTCTATTAGTTGAGGTCAACCATAAAATGAATTGAATGATTCCATTGTATTGATTTCACTAAATTAGGCAATACCGTAGTTCTTCTCAATTATTAGTTATGTTAACGTTGTACATAATTTAGTTTAAAAGCTTTATTTATTTTTAAACATGTTTGTATGTACACTAAACAACGAAACTAGCTAAAAGTCTAATGTTTACAAATAGTTCTTGAAGTCAAATTTGTTATATCTAAATAACCCTTACAGCGAAAAGAACATTTTCCTAAGCGTATTTTTATTCATTGTCACATCTTTAATATCATTTTTTGCAGAGTTAATGTAGTGTTAATGTTAAACAATGGTATTTTTCTTAGGAAGCGAGAGGAAGCAAAGAAGTTGAGATTTTCTAAGAATCCTTGTGTGTTCACTCTTTGCATAATGACGTCATTCGGAAAGCCATCATTGCGAATTATTTTCTCTTTATAAGCCCTTCTTAATTAATCCCTCTCGAAGATCATGGTTGTGACCTTATCATAGGTGAGAGGGCTAATCCCATGCAAAAGGCCAGCATGGGAGACTGAGAACATGATCAGCAGTGATAGTATCACACTCTACTTTCTTTAAATTGCCACGTCGTAGTACGTTTATTTGAAGGCACTGAAAGAGGTGTCTTACTGGCGGGTTTAGCCGCAATTCACTCGTATACGAAGCTGGGAACAATCTACAAATTCCTTCACATAATTTAGGGAAACGACAAAAAGTGCACTTTTCAGCTCCAAGAAACCTGCAGTCAACTTCACGTGATGACTATTCTGGAAACATTAAATGTCCGTATAGAGCTTACCTCATGTGGTCGGTTTTAGTTGACAGTATATGGGACAGCAAATTTATTCAAAAACATGTGCTGAAATACTGTGGTATTCGAAACGAACAGTGGTCAAGTGGTCAACATAGCCATAGACTGGTCATTTTGAGGAATGGATCGCAAAGGAATGGAAACTCGTGAGAAATAACATAGGTCATATGTGAAAAAAAACTAACAACAAGCTTGCACATCATCAAGGTAAGAACTTCATAATTAACTATTCTAATTTGCAAAATTATACAAATAATTGAGACTCACCACTCACTATATTATGCGATGGGTCAACTTATATGACATTAAAAGACCATGGCGGAATAATAAAAAGAGATCGACCAAGACCACCAAGACTAGGAAATTGGTTTCAGACAAATATAACAGACACAATGGAAGGATAGTAAAAACAAAATTCAATAATGTAGAACACATGAAAAGAATAAGGCGAACAAAAATAAATGAATCAGAAGAGGTAAGACGAAATAACGCCAATGACCAAATGACACAAAACAATGGACTTGAACATAATGCAAAGAAAGTAGAAGCAAACCTGGGAAATGTAACACCTTTTGAGGCAGTGTTAACAGCGTCTCTATGGACGACATGATCCTTGCACGGCTGGTGAAATGCTTCAAAGGGAGTTAAGTTATGTCAGTCTTAAACAAATAACAATCCAACGGACTAGACTACAAAAACAGAAGGAACTTAGAAACAAATCATTCAAGCTGAAAACGTGATACTGACTAACAAAATTACAAATAGACTATGGAAAAAAAAAACAAAGAACAACATAACATAACAAAATTCTCAAACGTGGCTCCTTCCGAGTAATTTGCAACAGCGTCTTCTTGGACGACATGTTCCGTGTACGGCTGGCAAAATGACTCGAAAGGATCTACGCAACGATATCATCAAAGGCCTGGCGTAGAGGTTTCTACTCTATTCAGAGTCCCGCCAGTAAACCTTACAAAAAAATAAAATAAAATAAGCCCATCTTAATTAATCAACATATATCGTGGCTCATAAGACTGTATCGATAAAGTCGTCCAACCTAAAGTTCTGTCCAGTTAGAATCCGGAATCACTTATTGTGTTGCAGCGGCACAGAAAGTTGCTACTCCGTTACCGATCAGAACTAGGGTAATTGCACAGAGTTGCTTGGGAGTAACTTTTTACATCTTCAATGTACAAGTTCACTAGTTCATTCTATTTATAGATCAGTACCGGCGCCGGCCACGTCCTCGCGGTCCTTTGGGGGAGGGGGGAGGATAATTATTTTGACAATCGTTGGCTAGAGACCACGTTTACCCTCTGCGTCTCCACGATTGTCAAGGGAAGGATAGATTTGTGTAAGTGCGGCAGGTTATTTATAGATCATGGATTCACAGTGGTAAGTGATGCGATGAATTAAAGCGCAGTAGACAGCTTTTTATTTTAAGCCCAAATTGATAGAAAGAGGCAAGTGACAAAAAGCAAGGAAGGGGACGGGCCTGGGTTGAACTCCCGACTACCTGCTCAGTAAGCAGAACGGGTAAACACTGAGCCAACCACCCACGCCTCATTTCCCTTTTTCTCCTAATTTTGAACGAAAACTAGAATTATTACCTAAAATATAAACTCGTTGCTGCTACAGGGTGTCTGCAAATAATCCGTACAGACTTTGACTGTCATGCCTCAACAAAACCAAGCGGCGGATTCATCTAAGTATACCTACAGGGTTTAACATCTTGACTCGTTGTCTTTATACGCAGTAAGTTTGGTACAGTTGTGATTTTTAATTCATTCAAAATGAAGCCGAATGAGTTGTGCGCAGCTGTAATTGAACTTTTTCCGAAAAAGAAAAACTATTTCAGTGATTGCAGAGATCCTGAATATGGCAAAATCTACAGTGAGTGACGCAAAAAAACGATACCAACAGCTTAGAACGCTAGATGACCGCGTAGGGAGAAAAGAAAAGCGCACCGTTTGGACACCACGAATGCGCGAGATTAACCGTCGACGAATCAAGCGAAATTTTTCGATTCCCACCCGAAAGTTGACGAAATCACTGAAAACTTCAAAATCTTCCGTTGGAGCCATAGTTTACGACGATTGAAGCCTTCACTCATCAACTGTGCAAGAATCACTACGTGAATGACACCATGAAAGCAAACCGGTTGAGAAAACCTAAGGTCCTCCTGAACCGCTTGCCTGAGAGCCGCTATTGGTCAGTGCTGTTCATCGATGAAAAAGTTTTCACAAACGAGCAGCATCACAACAACCAAAATGATCGGCAGTTGCTCCCTGCTGCTTCCAAAAATCGTGGAAGTATTTCAAGAAGTCATCATCCCGATTTTGCCATGGTTTGGGCTGGAATAACTCATTCCGGCAAAACCTCTTTGATCTTCATCGACAAATATCAGTCGAAGAACTCGCGGTCATCGTGGTTAACTTCCCGAAACGTTTGAAGGCGTGCATCCCAGCACGAGACGGCCATTTTGAAATCAACAAACGAAACTTGTAATTTGCAAACATGCTGCTAGAACAAACAACACATATTAATTTTTTAATCCAATAATAAAAGAAATAGAAGGAGATGTTCGCTCATCAGCAAGATGCGCCAAGAGTGGACAGAATGTTTTCTAGAATGAAAGATATGGAGAGAATGTGTTGAAAGTTCCGTCAGTGTACAGTACCTTGGAAATAAAATAAAAGTATTGAAAATTGAGCGAAAGGGCGGGGTAGCTCAACCCGACCAGAAGGATACACAGATAAAAAGAAACACTGAATTTTCTGCGTTATCTAATGCACATAAAGGGAATGCTAGATCTGGCAGAAAATAATGGGATATTTCAAGTAAATTTAAGCCAGATAACGCCTGAATCAAGCCTGTTGTATGAAAGATTGCAAACAATATCGTTGTTTACGCTCCTTTGGCTTGGAATTACACGAGGGGAAATCTTACGCGCTTGTTAAAATTAATTATATTTTTCTGTGTATAACATAGATATAACAAAATTATAACAAAACATGTTATGATTAACTGTTTATGATATGAATTTGTTTAAAACTTTTTCATCTGGATAATTGTAACACATACTTATAACAAATTAAGATATAATGACTTGAAAGAGACAATCTGCTTAAAGAAATCAGTTAATCATAACACTAGCTGATATGATTCTGCTACATAGTTACAAAACTGTTACAAAGTTTGTTTTGTTTATGTAATATCTATATCATAGTTTGCTATAATTTTGTTACCTCTAGAGGATTTTTTGTTACGATTTCTGTTATTTTAACAACATCCGCGATCTAAATTTCAACAACCTCTGTTATAGAAACAGCGTATCTGAATAACAAAACTTGAAATGATTTTGTTTTTCCCTTTTGGTCGGGAAGGCATGGACGAATCCGTCACCTCAACAGGCAATAGTAACGCGGTGGATGGCGCTCATGTACCACTGATAGCTTGTGATAGTTTCTAGCGGTAGTTTGTATGTACTCGGTTTTGATGCGTACACGGGAGAGAAACCCGCTCCTTTTTGGGTTACTCTACGCACGGAGAATACAAAACATAACATTACTTCAAACATTACTTTCCACCCATGGTGCCTCATGGTGACGAGTGAACATCTTCTTCTACATCATAATCGTTACTCCACGCACGGAGGATACAAAACATAACAATTAGAATAAAATATAGTTTTAACACAATTTTTTTGTACGGATAATATTCGGATAACCTATATATTGAACCCAAGTGCAATTTGTAGAAAAAGTTGGAGAGTTGAATGAAACAAATTTTACATTCATCGAGTTGCCAAGTAGTGGTCTATTTTACCTGATTTACATTGATTTGTTAAATGGGTAAAGCCGCTTTCGCATAATGGCACGATGCCGGATCCGGCCAAAACAGAGTTTCACCTTCCAGAGGAAGCATTTTTTTTATATATATTTGGCCGTTGATGGTGCCGGTCGTTATGTACAGCTTGCTGAATTTCTCACTCCCACAGATCACCTGCCACACCTTGTACTTCTGGGCAAGTTTATTGACATTCTTCTTCTGGAGCTTCTCCGAAACATCCAGGTGGGACTTGCCGACGAAAAATTCCAGGCCGGGAATTTGCTTGGCGTCTGTTTTATTGTACGTCTCGTCGTCCATTAAGATGCATTTCGGCTGCTCCAATCACTCGCGGTCTTCGCTTTTCTTCCACTACTTGCTCTTTACTGAGTCACCTTGAACGATTTCACCACACTGTCAATTAAAAACGAAACAATTTGATACCGTACACCCTTTAATTGTACAAAAGTACCTGATGAATTGGCATCACTGGATGTGTTAACAATACCTTTGTCTTCGGGCTCACATATATTTCTGCTTTTTCAAGTGCATAACGAATCGATAAATCGAAGTGAGTGAAAAAGTTATAGTTGTAACAATACCGGTGACAAAAGTTAAGTGTATCAGGTGAAATACAGTGTAGAAGGGTATTTATCCTTTATAAACTGTGTGCCAAATAGAAAAGTGGAAAAAGAAAATAAAATAAAACGCGGCAAGTAAGAGAAGGCTGTTGCATTAAAAGCTTGAATAAACTTTTATTCAACTTGGTTTGAATAAGACCTCATTGCAAACTTGCATGCAAGTTTGGCTTGCGTACTTGCATGAGGAGCTTTTCGAACTTGCATGCTTTCAAACTTGCTAAAAAGCTAGCGCATAAATATTGTTGCGTGAAAGTAATATAAAACCAGTGATGCTAGTTTCACTGAAACCGTAGTCAAATCGAAACTAATAACCGCAAATATAAAACTATTTTCATAATTTTTAAAATATAAAAACATTTAAAAGAAAGCAAAAAAGAACATTTTTAAGGGTGAATTTGCTTTTATTTAAATCGAGGTCAATCGGCAAAAATGGTAAAGAGTGGAATAATCATTAACGATTATCCAAAACTCAAAATTTTGACAATGCAGTTCGATGCTCTGCAAGAAGCTCCTCTACAAAAAGTAGAGGATCAAAGACATGACGTAAAATCTAAGTTTACAAAATGTAGCTACAGGCAAGGTGATTTGTCTCTTGAATGCAAGGATCAAATTACAGCAAACTGGCTAAATGGTGTAACTGGGTATTTAACTCCATACGTAAATTCCACGCTTATTGCTCTGACCATTAAAAACATCGATGGGTCTATCGCTCCCCGCACAAGCAAGAAAGAGCGTGCCACCGTTAGAAGTGAAACCAACTAAGTTCCTGCAGGTGAACCTCCATCATGCAAAAGGAGCATCTGCTGTCATGAGTCGAAAGTTTAGAAAAGAGGGGCTGGGCGTGGTACTAATTCAAGAGCCATGGACTAATAAAGGAAAAATACTTGGTATTCAAACACAGGACTGTAACTTGTTCTATGATGAAAATCAGAGTCAAGAACTGCTGTTTTGGTTGATAAAACACTGAATTGCTATCCCATTACAGAATTGTTCAAACGGGACATTGTTGCGGTCATGGTTGAGGTGCCTACCACCATAGGAAAAACTGAGGTCATAGTGGCTTCAGCCTATTTTCCAGGTGATGCTCCTGAGGTGCCTCCTCCTGAGATCGACTCATTTGTCAAGTACTGCAGAGCAAATAATAAGTCATTCATAATTGGCTGTGATGCCAACGCACATCATACCGTGTGGGGTAGTACGGATATCAACAGTCGAGGGGAGTGCTTATTGGAATACCTCACATCAAATAATATAGACATATGCAATAAGGGAAACGAACCTACCTTTTCAAATGCTATCAGACAAGAAGTCTTGGATTTGACATTGTGCAATAGTGCAATTTATGAACGTATTTCAAATTGGGAAGTCTCTGAGGAAACGTCATTGTCGGATCATAGACACATTGTGTTCGAATAGAGTGGTGGAATCGGTCAACTACTACATTTCGAAATCCGAGGAAAACAAACTGGGATCAATGTGCACAACATTTAAACTCGGAGTTATTTACAGAAGGTGGAAAGATTGATTCAGTTCAGAAATTGGAATCATTTTCCCAAAAGGTAAATGATACGATTTAAATTATTTCCATCTTAGTTGTCCTTTCATGGAATCGTCCTCTAACAGGGATGTTCCGTGGTGGAACTCTAAGTGGGAACGTCTGCGTAAAACATCTCGTAGGTTGTTTAATAAAGCGAAAAGAACCTCAGATTGGACCCCCTATAGGAGTGCACTTACTGAGTACAATAAAAAATAAGAAAATCTAAACGAAGATCCTGGGTTCTAACGTGTGAAAACATATTTAAGCAATAGTTCGGAAGTCGTTATACTTCAGAGGGCTCGTGCAAAGGATCATACGATTGAACTTCGGAATCTGAAAAATGAGGATGGAGTTTTTACAAAAACTCCTAGTGAAACGTTAAAGCTGATTATGGAAACACATTTTCCTGGATCAGTTTTGTGTGTAGATCCAATCAGAGATGGATCACTTGAAGGTGAAAAAAGTTCTACAAGGACATCTCAAATGTCTATTAGAGCGAAAATTGCTACAAATGACTTGGCTGACAAAATATTTAAGCAAGCCAGGGCAGAAAATGCGTTGAGATCTTTTCAGCCTTACAAATCTACAGGAATGCATGGGATATTTCCAGCATTACTTCAAAACGGCGAAGCAGTGTTGATCTCGCCAATAATTGAGATTTTTAAGGCAAGTTTAAGACTCAACAATATTCCAACTTCATGGACACAAGTAAAAGTTATCTTCATACCTAAAGTAGGAAAGCGAGCATCCTAAATCATACAGACCCATTAGTCTTTCATCAGTCCTATTAAAGACTATGGAAAAAGTGTTGAATGATTATATCAATTCAAATTACATGAACAAGCATCCACTATCTGCGTTCCAGTTTGCTTACCAGTCTGGTAAGTCAACAGTTACGGCAGTGCATAGTGTGGTTTCAAAGGTAGAAAAAGCTCTATCGGTAAAAGAAATAGCACTTTGTTCTTTCTTAGATATTGAAGGAGCTTTCGACAACGCTTCCTATTCATCTGTGGCTCGTGCCATGAAGAAAAGGAACTTTGACATGAACATAATTAACTGGGTGCATACCATGCTCGCAAAAAGAGAAATCACTTCAGAGCTGGGAAGTTCGTCTATTACAATACGGGCAACGAAAGGTTGTCCCCAAGGAGGAGTCCTCTCACCACTTATGTGGTCCTTAGTTGTAGACGAGCTTCTAAGAAGCTTAGAGGAAAAAGGTTTCGAGGTTGTAGGTTTTGCAGACGATATAGTCATTATAGTGAGGGGAAAATTTGACAACACCATTTCAGAAAGAAAGCAATGGGCCCTAAAATTTACCCAGTCTTGGTGTATCAAGGAGGGCCTAAGCATTAATCCAACAAAAGTAGTAATTGTACCTTTCACTAGGAGAAAGAAGTTTAGTCTAAAAGCGTTCCCGCTAGGAGGATTAAAGATCCATCTTAGTGAACAGGTTAAATACTTAGGAGTGATACTGGATGCCAAACTGAAATGGAACGCTTATCTTGAGTGTGTGTGATCGGTAAGGCAACCAGTGCTTTCTGGATTTGCACAAAATGAGGTCTAGTGTCTAGGGTCTGGTGTGGTGGCCAAAAACAAAAGAGGCTACTGCACAGAAAAAGCTTACAAAACATCAACGGCTAGTATCCATTGCCATAACGGGGACTATGCGTTGAATGCAATTCTAAATCTGCTGCCTTTGCACGAATACGTGCAACTAGAAGCGGAAAAGAGTATGCTTAGATTTAAACGGTTGAAAACTTTCATGTCTGGTGACTTAGTCGGTCACCTGAGCATTTCACAAAGCTTTCAAAATGGGCCAGTGATGTATATGAATGGAGACTGGATTAAACCTGTGGAAAACCATGACATCCCTTATAAGATATGGGAAACGTCACGTATCGATTGGAAAGTCGGAGGTCCCACTGTTCGTCATGGCTCCATAAAGTTCTTCA